>BMAW01041716.1:0-10508 GCA_019974015.1 Nephila pilipes | reverse complement strand
AAAAAAAAATTTGCAAAAAAAATGTTGTTTTCAATTTTAGACTCGGGAGTTATTGATCGATGTGTTAATACTATTTTTAACTGAAAAATTAATTCTTTTGAAATTACACTTACGAAAGATAAAGTATTTCGTCAAATTTTTTTATAAACAATGGGAAACAGTTGCGAACTCAGTATATTTGAATGTTTGATTAATATTGTAAAATTTTCTGTTTCTCATCACAGTTTTTGTGAAGCCTAAATTCTGTAACAACGACTTCATGCATAATAATTTAAATGTAAATATCAATCAAAAATTATATCAATTATTCGTAAAAAAATTGGAACTTCAATATATTGTAATTTTTAAAAGTTTGGAAAATATATTATTGTTAAGTGTTTGAAAAAAAAAAATCGGAAAAAAAAAACTTTTGGAATTTTCCACTGCACATATAATAATATCTTACACCATTAATAAAATAATAATTTTTATAAAAGAATACAGTTTCATTGCCGAAAAAAACTAAGCACAATAAATGTAGGAAATAAACAACGAGATTTTAAATAAGCAATTGCTCTATGCGAAGCATTGTATAGAGAAGTTTTATCCACCAAAGGTATTTAAAAATGCTTTTTCTCCTATTAAGAAGCAAAACAATTATTGAAGTGAGTGGGAAATAATTACCAAGAAGTAAATGTTTGAATATAACTTCGCAATAGATAATAACAAATAAAATTCATAATTTGCATTACTTACAAGGGTTATTCGTGCAAGTTACTTGAATACTTTTGTTATCATAATAAAAAGAGCAGGCTTCTATGGATAACATCTTAATTATAATGAATTATTGCTCAAATTAATGGAAATTCATAAATAATAAGAGGATGTTGAATGTTTGTAAGAAACGGATTACTTCAAAATAGTATTTAAATTTCAGCATATTCGCTTGTATTCTCAATAGAGACTAAACTTTAAGGTTTCATGAACAATATTTCAATTTGTCAAGAATGCAATCCAAGGTTGTTTGGCTTATATCTCAATTACCAAGAATCGTTCTGTAAATCAACAAGAATTATGAGGCTGCAAACTTAAAAAAAATATTTGGTTAACTTCAAAATAGAATTAACAATTGGATCTATACACATTCAACATTAACATGACTTAAACTTGTTGATAGAGGAAGTATTTTGTATCAAGATTAAAGATAAAAAAAAAAAAAAGAAAAACCAACACCACCAATGAAACAACATTAATTATGAATTACGTTTAATCAGCCGTTCTACTATAACTATAACAAAAATCAAGTTCATCTGTACCTAGTCAAAGTTTACAGTTATCTTTAAGGTCAAAACCCCTAAATAAAAAGTAAAAGAAATTAAAAAAATTGTATTCTATCCTATGGATTCAACCACAAAATGGCAGTATCGGGTATTTAATCCATTTTGATGGTTAAAGCTTCCGTCTACCCGCCATTTTGAATTCGTCAGCTTAATTTTAATCCTATAGGATGTCGACTTTAATTCTCACACCTTTATAATTCGATTTATTTGAATGTAAGAAAGTGCATCTCTGATTTTTAGAAATATTTTTATTCTTATTTTAATGATTCACTTGTGAGTTTTCAGGTCTTTAAAAATATTTTAAAATATTTTTAAGAATCGGAGGGGGAAAGTAATTCCACAGAAGCATTCAATATTTTTTGCTCTTTCAGATGCACTTTGTTGCATTCAAATAGATCAAATAGAAAAGACGTGATAATTAAAGTCGAAATTCCATAGAATTAACATTACGTTCACGAAATCAAAATGGTGGGTAGACGGAAGCCTTAAAACGAAATTATTTTAATGATAAAAATTGAGAAGTGTTCAATGACGCCAGTTTATACTTCTACGATTAACAAAAACCCCTTTGGTGGTCGAGAAAATGAATTGGCTTAGAAAAACGGAAAAGGATTCAAAAAAAAAAAAAAAAAAAAGCGGGGATGAGCTGTGATAAACAGCTTTGAGGATAATATAGTTGGATCCGTTAACACGTGGTTGTCGGGGTCCGTGGTTATTAAACAGCGGGTTAAGCGAACTGCGAGTTAAGTATTAATGTAAATTGAACGATGATAAAGTACCAACATCTATGTAAATTTTCTGCTTGCGACCATTCGCGTAAAATTACAGAGTAATTAGTTGATTCGAGAAAATAAATGGATGGTCATGGTGCTAAAATTTTTCAATATTATCAAGTTTAAGTTTTAATCTATCAAGTGTATCCTCATTTTTCAGTCATCTACGTAGTATAGACTCAAGTACATTAAGTTTTCTAGAAACTTCTGCTTATATTATCTTTTCAAATTTGATCGATAACATTCAAGTTTTCTTCGATTGTATAAGCATTTTGATTGCTTTTACACTCTTTCAATATTATTTTTAATAACGGAAATCACTTACACTAGAAAAACCTTTATAATTCTCAAAAACTGATCAACTCAAAATGTTTTAACGTACAGCTTATCTCACTGACCGTGAGATTTTGAAAATAATCTTTCACAAAAAGAAAAAAAAAAAAAATTCCAAACTGGAACATTTTACTTTCTGAGGATTGATGACACATATACATAAAATAGAAAGATTTTAATATCCGTTCTTAACAGGAAATCGTGACGTCATTGGAACAAAAGATTAATCTGAATTTCATTACTGTAAAATAAGAATTATGACACCACAATATGTTGGAGTGACATCACAAGGGATTGCTTATCGAGAGAGCCATTATGAAACGCATGTAAAGCGGTCTCGTGTGTTACTGAGCTTTGTGTTAACAGGATCCTGTAGTAGTTACTTATTTTCTACTGCGAATTCTATATTATGTAAGCATACTGAATTCGAATTATTTAGAAATTTTAAGACTATAAATATCGTATCCAATTTCGTGTCATCTGTATATGATAGACTAGTCTAAAACAACTAGTATTGCGATACGAAATGTATCAAGCAATATATAAATAATATATGAAACTCAAGTTTTTCCTTTAATGTAAAAATTCAGCATATTATGTTAATATTATAGAAACTCAAAATATAGTAAATTTGTAACACGTTTGATTAATATAGTTAATTTTTTGAATTAAATTTTTTTTTATTATTGAAATTATATTTATATTCTTCCTTCTTATTGCATACGCAAGTTGCCTTAATCAAAAATTCTATGGAAACCATTATCACGTTTCTCCAAAAATTCTATGGAAACCATTATCACGTTTCTCCAAAAATATTTTCGTGTATTCTATTCTTTTTAATCTATCTCCTATGTTTAACATTCAGAATGTTTTTAAATATCTTAAGACTTTCATTTACCAGCCATTTTGATTCCGTGAACGAAATGCGTGGACCTAATTTCAATAATCCTATTGAATTTCGTCTTCTGTCCTTAAATCTTTATTATTTTAGCTGAATGTAAAGAATGTATCCGAAAGGATAAAAAATAATGAACGTTTCTGCGGAATTGCATTCCCCCCCCCTGACTTTTGAAAATATTTTAGAATATTTTTTAGAAACCGGAAAACCTACAAACGAATAATCAAATTTAAAGTGAAATTCTTTTAAAAAAATTAGAGGAAAAAGTGCAATATCTCAGAAACTTTCATTATTTTTTACTCTTTCGGTTACAGTTTTTAACATTCAAATACATAAAATAGTATAGATTTGAGGTCGACAGTAAGAATGCCATAGGATTAACATTACGTTCAAGAAATCAAAATAGCCTGTAGATGGAAGTTTCAAAGACTTCAATTTTGTTGATTGTTATGAGAGATTTTAATAATTAAGTACTTTAAAGATTAGTTCTTCTTAAAAAATTTTAGAATAATTAATATTCAATCGAAAAATGTTTTGTTGATAATTTTAAAAATTTATTTCCAGATGCTAATAGGAAGTTGATTATTAAAAAATAGAGTCCCAATTTGAAATATTCCTTTAGAGAAACTATTTAATCTCTAAAAAGATCTGTTGAATTTTCAGATAGAGAAATAAAAGCACAAAACTAATTACGAAAATTTTTAAATTGTTTCAAATTTTATAGGAAAAAATTGTTTTCAAAAACGATGATTTACTAAAAAGTAATGTAATAAAATTATTACAAAATCTACATACATTTAATAATGATTACTAAATGTTAACTGTGGCGACTCATTAAACTGTGTTTTGTCATTCGTTATTGTTTCTCTTCTCGCTAAAAATTCAGTTACCCTCACTGGAAAATAAAAATTCTAAATTAAATGAAAAATTCGAACTATTTCTTGTATCATCATGAAGAAATACGTTTTATTAATGTTTTAAGAGCAAGATAGACGAATAAATAAAAGTACATAGCTTTTTAAATAAAAAAAAAATCTGTTGTTACTACTTGGCAATATTTAAAGCTGAGTCTTTACTCATACCTAAATGCACTTTGTTCAGAAATAAATATTCTGCATTTCATAACATTATAAATTGAAAAAAAATGATAAAGAATAATAATTATTCTATTAATTATGATAGTTCAAAGCTATGAAGTTTTTTGTGCATAATATTATAATTTTCCTAATTACTTGCAAATTTTCAAAGCGAAGTATATAATTATTAAAATAATTGCAATAATAAAGTAAAAAAATATTAAAATTTTTTAGATTTCTATCTTCAAATTTAGAAATAGGTAGCATAACGGATTAATTATTCTAAGCACATAAGTTTTTTGATTTACACACATGTTTAGCATCCTTAAAAAAAGTTATATTAAAATTGATATTGTCAGGATAATGGAATTTTATGAATTAAAATTTTGTAAGAGTTCTTGAGTTCATCATTAAAACAAGAATTAGTGTAGCAATGGTGTCCGTTTACCATAATGACATCTCTACCATTTATAGCATGAATGGCATTATCATTTGTCATTATCCCTATGAGTGTCCCGGTAGGGAAGAAAATAAATAGAATGGCGCCAAGTCTATCTCCTGATCTGCATAAAACAAGAATGCATTCTTCTGTAGTATAGTGGTTTCCATTTGTTTTGTCAGAACTTATGGTTGGAAAACGAAAAAGATTGTTCTGGATTTATCTGACACGTAATGGTTTGAAGGGCACATGATACGTCCATATTCCAGTTATATGACGGATGATGTTAAGACATGAGAAAAAGTTTTAATGTTTTTCTCACGTAAAGAGAAAAAAAAATTAGTTGGCTTATGGTTGGTGAGAATTCTGGAAAAACCGTTAATGGTAATGCCAAAAAATACCTAACAAAAAACAAATTTTTTTTTCAGGAATTTTATTTATTTTTTCTTGTGGAAAGTGGAAAATATTTTTTTTCCCTGTTGGCTTAATATGGACGAGAATTCAGGTAAAACACAAATAGTTGTGAAAATATACAATTTTTTTTTTTTTTTTTTTTTTTTTTTTTATTTTCCCCAGTTAAGTTCGTTATAAGATTTTTTTAGTTTACTTTCTGTTGGCGAGAAGTCTGGGAAAATATAAATGGTAGTGAAAATATATAAAAATATGCCAGATATTTTTTCTGGAAACTTTTCTCAATGCCTTTATAAAATTATTTTGTACTTATGTTATACTAGAGTACTATTTTTGAATACAATCAATTATAGATAGTATTAATAGCATATAAAATTATTAAAGGGTTGTATTGAAATAAAAAAAAAGAAATGCTCATGTTCTTTGTATAACAACTAAAATCTTTGGTAAGTGTTAGATTCTTGATCTTATTGATTTCATTCAATAAGAAATAAATCTTAAAATTTTCAACAATGTTATAAAAATTCTATGATTTCAATTATCTTTAGTTGCAGACTTCAGATTTACAGTTGAAATTATCTTTCAAAAAATTGAAGTTTTTACAACGCTTTTGAATAATTTTGTTTCAATGAAAATAAATTTATAGAAATAATTTTTTTTTTAAAAAAAGTTAGAATATACTGAATAAATATAAAGAAGAATTTTACGAAATATAATAGTTTCTAGATTTTTAGATCTGAAATCAAACTTTGGAAATGAGTTTTCTGAGAATTAAAGTCACATTTGAAAATCAGGCATTTGAATAAAAAAAAAAAAAAAAACGACACGGATGATTTCACAATTTGAAACTATTTTGGGATTTACTAACGTGGATACCTCCTTATCTCCGTAACGTTAAAAACTACCATTTAAAAAAAATTACCTGTACGAACGGTTAGCATATTTTGTGGGCGTTTATTTCACTGTTATTATTTTTAATGAGAACATTATTTATAAAATATTAATTAGTTTTTCTGCATAAAATTCACATATGGAGTAATGTTTGAAAAGTTTCAAAACAATGGAAATTAGTGTACATTTCAAGCAGCAAGATTTTTTTTTAAACAATTTTTATGATAAATTGTCTCAGAAAAATAATGACAATGCAATAAAAGCCCAAAAATATTGAATTTACTACCAGTTAATTTTTTAAAAATGTCCCTGAGACTTGATCATTTTTAACATTACCGGGGGACGGAGAAAATGTTGAGCGAAAGGACACCACTTTAAAAGTATGGCACTGATGCATTAAACTCGAGTCAAGAAGGATTTACATTTGTTAAGGACTTCTTGCCTGGCCAGGCATTTCTTGAAAATAAGCAAAATAAAAATCCTTTAACACTCTTTAAGAGAATAATAATAATCAAGCATTTTCAAATTGAAAAGAGAATAGTTGGTAAACGTGTTATGAAATTTAGTAAACTGAAAACCAAACAAAAAAAAAACATCTCATGATTTATTTAAAAAAAGATTGCAGAGTGAAATAATAAAAACTGTGGCAGGTAAAATCGAAATGCATTACCAAGTCCTCATGAGGAAAGTACGGAAGTTGGGAGAAGGAAACACATGTTCATTCTTCTCATTTGACTGTGATTCAGAATTCTGAGACTTACCATTTAGCTCTGCGACGAGGCTGTGAAACATCCTGGAAAAGGCACTAGAAAACATGTCCATATTAGTCTTGCTATAGTACGCTGTACAGAATGTTTTTGTGTATATCTGGACATTCACAGGGCCATAGACAAATGCGAGAGACGACTCTTCCTTGGTACGAAAAATGTCTCCATATCATTTGACATACCCGATACTTCACCGTCGACGCAACACAGTCAGAGCTAAATTCTGTTTTGGCTCGAAAGCGAGTAACCACACTAGTGAGGTTCAATTTCGGTTCATCGGAGAATATAACCGATTTATAGTTCTCATAAGTCCAATATTCCCTATTGTTTGGCTCACATTATGCAAATAGAGTTCCCTTTTGCAATAATTAAAGACCTACTTCTTGGACAGCGTCCCATTAGTCCTTTTGAAATCAAACATCCGAAATTCGCTCCCCTCTATGATTCCCATTCAATCCTGAGATCCTCTGAGAATGTTTTTTTTGTTTCTGTATGACTCCAAAAAAAAAACGAGCAAGATACCTCTCCTGTGCTGCAGTCAATTTCTCTCGACCTTCATTTCCAGCAGCTCAGAATTATCAGGCTTATTGTTTTGCTTCTGTGATGTGGCATTGAAATATTCTGGAAAATACCCGCAGAGATATATTCATATAAATTTTGAATGGTAGGCTATAGTTTCCCATACAGAATGCTTGTATACTTGGACATTCCCTATACCATGGACAAATTCGAGATCTTCCCGTCCTTGGCACGAAAAATAGCTAGAGATTCCTAGTTAAGTTTTTTTTTTTTGGAGTTCATTTCTGGCCTTCCTGTTTACTGAGCCTATTCAGCGGAATTTTGTCAGCAAAAGAGACACACAGTATGCTGTTAGAGATTCTTTCGGGTACTGAACATGTAGAAAAATCTTCAATAAAAAGCGCCAGAATAACTATATCCTTTTAACGGAGTTAGCTATACAAAATAAATCTTTCCATTATCTTCACTCAACACGCACAAATGAAAATAATTTCTCTCTGCGGAATATTTATAGCACTTAATTCATAGCTGATGAAATTTTTTCAGTGTGTCTCGTGGTTACTCATACATTTCCTCTGATAGGTGATGCAACTGTACAAGTCATTGCATAATCATTTAATTCTTTTATATACTTTTTCCGAGTTTTTACTAGGAAAATGCGGCGATGAAATTTTTCGAGCACTTCTGTACATATATATGAATAAATATCTGAGAAATTCATTGCGTAATATAAATATATTTGTTAAGATGCTCCTTTTAACAATGGCAATATTTTAATTTTTGTTCCAACATTATTTTGAAAAGAACTTTAAAGGTCAATTCTTAAAATTGTTAAGTAACGTAATCATCGTATTATTTTCAATTTTGCTTTTTTTATAATTTATCTTTTTCTGTCTGATTCTCCTTTTAAATTGAGTTTTCTTTTTGGAATAAGCATGGTATCTGTAATCAAAACACATAATTTTTTATGTACATAAAAAAGCCTCATCTTTTCAGAAAAAAATTTATTTTTCAGGGAAAACAAATTAGAATTTCAAAAACTCCATGAATAAAGGAAAAAAACAAAGGGAATAGAATTATTATTCGATTCGAATCACAGGATGTTTTGTTACGAAAAGTTTCCAAAGGAGAGTAACATTAGTTTGGGACACAAACGGTCATTTCCGAAGTTCTTCTAAAACACTTTAGTTCAGTGGCTAAAGCTCCTTCAGCAAGAAATAAATAAAAAGGATTGATTGAGTCTACTACGTACTTGGACTATTAAGCGATTGTTTCTCAGAACCTAAATAGTCAGACACTAAAAGGGAATAAAGTACATAGTGAAGAGTTAGTACTCTGCCGTTATATATATATACAGAAATGTGTATAAGCTGACATTGGAGATAATTCATTGTATTACATTTCCATTTATTTATTCTGAGGGACTGGGACAAATTATGCTTTTCCTCTCGATACAATCTTCAGTGAATTATTGATTATTTCAACGGCTTTGTAACAGAGGAACAGAGGATTGAACAATTTTATGCAACTTGTGAAAAGTTTTAAGAAATGCGTAAAATGATTACATTAAAAATGATCAGGCTGATAAATAAAATTATATTTATAATTCTTTTTATTTTAGCATTTTTAATAACCGGCTACCGTTACAACAAATAAAAAAAAGTTTTGTAACTATATTGCTACTATCCTGATTTTTAAAAACAAAAATAAGTGCAACTTTAAAAAAGTGTCTAATTTCGGGATATTTTGAATTGCTTTCGAGGGATCAGGAATACATTAGATTTTTGTATCTAAATCGTGTTATAAGTCTCAAGCTAATCTCATAAACATCAGGTAAAATCAAGATTTTCTAGAATTAGATTACATACTGTAAAAAAATTAACAGAAAAAAATTAAACATTTTAAAAAATTAAGAGCATTTGCGTATGAATATATGCACATGGTGGATTAACAACATTTACTTATGGACATATGCACATGATGATTTAAAAAATGAAGACCATTTGCACATGATGTTCAAAATTAAGAACAATTGCATGTGGTGTTCAAAATTACTAACATCTGCATATTTCTCGAAAAGTTCCGGATTGAAGGTAAAATTAATGCTTCCCACAAGAAAAATGCAAATTCTTAATGTTGATTACATAAGTGTACACATGCATGTGTGATGTACATATAGCAGAAAACTCTTTGTAAGCACTCTTGCCAATTTCCGAGTTCTCACACCTCGGCGGCTCTAGTGATGTTTCTTGCAACATTCGATGATATTTAAAAGTAATCAGTTAAAAGAAGTAACCGTTAACATTTGAATGACGTAATTAGGGGACGAATCGTCGGGAGACTTGAAGGAAGTCGGTCCTAAGAACAGATTGTTAGAAGAGACTTTAATATAATGCGCGGCGTTGTGCGCAAATTATGAAGAAAGATTAATGAGACCGGATCCAAATTGAGAGGTTGTGAAACATCCACGGAGACCAATATTTATCGATATTTGTCTGTTTAAGCGAGACGTAACAGGAGCCTCTCAGCTGTTTCGTGAAATTTAGGATGGATGGATTTTATTATATTTTACAGATGGGCTAACGGTTGGAAAATGTCATAATTAAAAATATCTTTCAAATTATAATTTCGGCATTTCAGTTACATTTTGATCTGATAGCTGCGTTACTTTGGTAATCCGTTAGAAATACTTAAAATGGTTGATTTATTAGAATTTACGTCACTGTAAAAATTGCTCGAGTGATCTAAATTTTAGTCCTCGGTCAAGTAGCGAATGTGGTACTCCAAGTTTTGTATCCATCTCCTAACTTTCACACCAATATTTGAGGACTTTGAAACCCAATTTCATTTAATATGCAGCTACCTTCATTATTCCACGTGATGGGGCATTGGAGAAATCAGGACTGTAGATCACGATTCAATTTGTGAAGAGACGACCTTGAAATTTCCCTCCTTAATTGCTTCCTCTCAGTAAAACGGTTAGACAAGTACTCGTAATTTAATAACTAATTCAGAATAAATCTATTCACTCGTAATATTTCAACGTCTTCCATAAAAGCCTATTTATTAATGACGAATATGG
>BMAW01041703.1:1100931-1237632 GCA_019974015.1 Nephila pilipes | reverse complement strand
TTAGACCGGACATGTAATGCCACTTTGGAACGGCAGTGTTTATTCCTACAAATTAATGAACTATCGATTTTTTCTAGGTTACCATCATCAACTACTTATGAATTATTGTGTATTTCTAAAATAATTACAATAAAAGAAACAAATAGAAATCCTCTATTCGTCTGTCTTGTTGATGATCGAAAATTTTCAATTCATCGGTCGTAACAAAAAAAAAAAAAAGATTATAATATTTTTTTAAAATAACACTGCCATCATGACAATACCTTATTCAATTAAGAATTGATTAAATTTTCAAAAGTCTTAAATTTTTATATTAATATGTTTGAATGTAATATTCATCAGAAACATTATATATAATGAA
Organism: Nephila pilipes; assembly: GCA_019974015.1. Classification (NCBI taxonomy): domain Eukaryota; kingdom Metazoa; phylum Arthropoda; class Arachnida; order Araneae; family Nephilidae; genus Nephila; species Nephila pilipes. Next base: position 1,237,271 of record BMAW01041703.1, on the reverse strand, counting down.
AGCAGATTAATGTTAAATTGTAAATACGAGCATTTTAAGCTGAAAATGAGGAATTATAACATTTTAAAAAATCATGTACAATTTTGTTTGTTGGATCTTCAGTGGAACTTGGAAATCTTGTTAGCTTTTCAAATGAAATTAAGTATTCAATACTTAAAAATATATTTTACAGATTGTCATGTGTAATAATTTAATAATAATAAAGCAAAACTTGTGCTTTTTTAATTTTATATTTAATGTGATATTTATTTATGTTAAATATTTTTGCATAATATGATCACATTTTATATATATGTTTAAATCTAATTAAACTTTCAATTTAGTGTAAGAAACTGTAAGTTTTATAATTCTGAATTATAAGACGCCATTATGGTAAAGAAATATAGACAGAGTGTGGCAAATATATAGATAGTGAATAGTCTTTCTTCTAATTATCCTAACTCATAATGATATTGATCTTTTTTTTTAACTTTAAAATCATTCATGATTGCATCCATTTTGACAAGTGATTATGTAGTTGAAATTTTAAAATAAATCTTAAATATTTTAAACATGTTACTAATAAGAGATTCAGGATGAAAATTAGCCAATTTTCCCTAATACATAGTGCTATATATCTTGAGTATATATTTTGTGTAAAAAAAAAATAAATGCAACATAAAGCATAATTTCTTGAAATGTTTTGATTGAGAGCTAGCTAAAATTCTAAGCTTACAAAAATAAAATTTCATTACATTTTACATTCAATTAGAAAGAGTTTATTTCAATTATTATTAAGATTTTCAATTTATGGAGTCAAAACAAATATACGAAATTATTACATTATTTTATTGAGTAACAACTTGCCATCTGAACACTATCTAAATTCAATTAAGATTGATTAAATTTTCTAAAAAAGTTTTAAGTTAAATTAAAATGTTTTGTGGGTAATATTCAATAGAAACATCGTGTTTTTAAATATACATTCAGTTATCCTAAGTTTATATCTTATTAACATTGGATTGTAAATAAAGACACCGTTAAGGTGAAAATAGGAAAGTATATCATTTTAACAAATCATGTACAATTCTGTTTTGTTTGGTCCTCAATGAACTTGGAAATCTTGTTAGCTTTTCCAATTGAATAAGTATTCAATACTTAAGAAAATCGTTCCTATTATCTACATCACTTGCGCTGCTGTACATGCGCCGTTTGAAAGTTGACAAGCGGGAAAATTTGGATTGCGCAAGGTATTTTTAAAAAAGTTATTATTTGTGTATTTTTATTTAAGCATGTGAATAATTTATCAAAACTCAGAACAAAAAAATTTGAAGAAATTCTAAAGAGAGGTATTCCCCTTCACTTTAAAATAAGAATTTTTTCATTCATTTTAATAATATTGTGTCTTACAGAATATTTTGCTATTGTACACAAAATGTGATCATTGTGATAAAATCAGCTAAGTGATGGATTTCTGATAAATCCTTAGTGATTTAAAATTTTTGTTATTGTATCCATCTGTTTTATTTCTAGGTATTTTTTCAAATATTTCATACCATACAACTGATCATGTCTCTCGCTGTTCAAGAAAATGAAGTTGAAGAGGAAGTTGAATTTGGGCCTCAAAAAATAAATAAATTAGAGGTAACTAGAAAGTTACTAATTTCAAAAATATTGGAAATTAAGGATTTCCTAATAGAGTATTTATCAAATTATATATTTGTTTTTATAATTGGTATATTTTCATAATTTCACTTGTCAATCATTAACAAATCATATTTTTAACCACTCAGATTTCAAGTTTGATGTAAATTAAATGTTTGTTTGCATTGTGGAAAAAAAACATATCTTCTATAATTCAGCATTCATCTGTTTCTCATTTTAAAAATGTTTTGTTGAGTGCTTATAAAAATTATAAGTATTTCATTTTTAATATTGTTTTGATATTAAATGAGCCTTAACATATTTTTCATTATTAAAATATTATCAGTATTTTGGTCCAATATAGTCTTGATTAAAATCAACATAAATGGTAATTTAAAAAAAAATATTTATTTCTTCTCTATGTTTAAAATATGTTTATTCATTTTACTTCACATCTGTTCACAATTCAGAAATAAGTAATTTTCTGGTATGAATGATAATGTTCTAAAATTTTGTTATTTTTTTAAGGGCAATGGGATATCTGCTTCAGATGTTAAGAAGTTACAGGAAGCTGGCTTTTACACTATAGAGTCAGTTGCTTTTACTCCTAAAAAATGTCTTCTGGCTATCAAGGGAATTAGTGAGGCAAAAGCAGACAAAATAATGGTAATATAATATGATATGACTATAATTATCTTTAATAGCAGTTTTTATTCTAATGCTTATATATTAGGGGAGAAGAGATAATTTTTCATTCTGGAAAGGTAAGATTTGATAAACATAACCATAAATTTTTAAATGAATGTATGAATATTATTTTCATTAAAATTAAATGAATGTATGAATTTATTTCATTGCTTTGTTAAATTTTTTATCTAACTAAGCTATGTTTTAACTACATGTTTTTATATTTCATTTTCTATATTTTTCCAATTGTGCGTGTGTGTGTGTATGGGTATAACTTTTTCAAGATCATTACAATCATAGCTACCATAAAATAGTTATTTAAACATGAATTAAAGCTTGAGATGTACTTAATGTTACCTGCTTTAATTTAATTTTAAGAACTCTTGAGAAAGGTGGAAGGGATGCTTTTTATTACAGAAACATCACTACTATGTAACATGTTCATTTTCTGCATTTTAATTTATTAGAATTCTCAAGAAAAACATACAAAGAATGAATTTTTATTGTAGAAAATTTGCTGTTGAATTATGGTTACTCAAATGTAGCTCAGTTCATTAAAAATAGTTCAGAAATCTAAAAAGTTTTTTTTTTTTTTTTTTTTTTTTTTAAAAAAATTTATTATTTAATTTTTTTTTTAATTTTATCAAGTTTTTATTTTCATTATTTATTTTTGTTGGGTGCCCCCCCCCCTTTTTTTTTGTTTCACTAAATGAATGCCTGATTCAGCCAGTTATAAATTAGATTATTTTGTTATTTTATTATTTTATAGATTATTATTTTTTCAGACTGAGGCCATGAAAATTGTACCAATGGGATTCACAACAGCCACTGAGTATCACCAAAAGCGCTCAGAGATTATCCAAATCACGACTGGTTCAAAGGAATTAGACAAACTTTTAGGGGGTAAGTTTTTTAAAATCGAACAAATTATAATGGTATTGTATTAGTATCCACATTTAATAAAGATTCACATTTAATTTTTCTAAAAATTTTAAAGACTGTAGCCAAATATTTTTTTATCAAATAAGCAGCTCCTTTTGAAAAAGTTATGCAAACATTTTATACATTCTCTCCCATTTGCATGTTACTTAAGCAATATTACCATTCATGTTTTTGAGGTATTTTTTTCAAATGTAAATAGTACTGTGGCACTTTTTTTTTTTTTGTTTTGAAAAACGTGTCTTGAATATCTTTAATGTTTAGATTTCACTCATATTATGGCTATCCTAATGATAGAAGATGCCAAGTTAAAAAAAATGCTATGATTTTTCTATCATTATTGAAAACTTCATAAATGCACCAATCCAACCATTAATTTAACAAAATTAAAGTATAATTTTCAGTATATGGAAAGGAAAATTTGCTGTTTAATATTAATATGTATGCATTTGCAAATGTGATAGTATTTGAAATTGTTTGAAAATTCTCAATAATTGTTTCTCATCCTTATTTTGTCTTGGAAAATATTTTTATTTTATTATTTCAAGGAAAAAGAAAGTAAATTAATAATAAAATCAAAGGTGTGTAGTTTTACGGAGTTCCTACCCTTAAGAAAGGGTATACCTCCTATTGTTATATTGAAATTTAAAAATCATAAAAGAATGTCATTGAACTATTGAACAGTTGAATTAAAAATTTTAATTATGGAAAGGGCTAGGGGGGGGGAATACTATCTAGGGTTAAAGTCAGGAATAGGGTGTGCCTTAGATGGTTGGTGACTCTTGGGGGCAATAATTATTTAAACATGGCGATTTGTTATGGTAACCTTAAGAATACTCAATGCTCAAGTCACGAAGTTTGATGACCTATCTAGGAACTCACCAAGTTACTTCGCCATTCACCTAGGGGATACCCTATTCCCGACTTTAACCCTATCTAGCAGTCCATAGCCACCTAGATCTGCTATTAAGAAATCACATAAATAGCTGAATCACCATACTGAAACAGACAACTTTTTCCCTTTGCTTTCCTGTTGAAATTCACTTGCATAAAGATTAGAGGAAGGTGTATTTGGGGGAAATGGAGCATTTTGATTGGTTGGGTCCTGGGTAGGGTGTTGAGTATGTGAGCACTGTTGGAAATGTGGAAGAGAATTTAAATGAAACTCTTTGATTTGACCATAAAATGAAAAATTTTAAATTTACCTCTATTTTATATGGGTGAATGGCTATTATGTTTTTTCAGGTTTTTGGAAGAGAATGCGAGCAAATGTAGCTATTGAGATTTGCGGGAGTGAAGTCAAACAATTTGTAAGAGAAAGGATTTTATTTTAATGTGACTGATTTTAAGAAAATAAATTTTGAAGTTATCTAAGTGTAGTAAAGCATTTAAAATATATTTTTGTAAAGTTTTAAAAATTTAAAATCACAACCTGCAAATAGTAGAGTTCAAACTGTCACCCTCCCAATCTCTGACCATCAGCCAACAAGCTTAACTTATGTTAGGTGTGTAACTGCTCTTACCATGTTGTTAAGGCTTTATGTGAGTTACGTGAAAATCCAAAGATACTGCTGAGCTTGATTAGCCGTACTGTTTCTGGCTGGATAATTTTCGAATGAATGGTCAAAGAGAACTTGATCTTTTTTAGAGACAAACAATGATGTTAATTGTTGTTTTGCTGATTTCTCAGCAATGGATTTGGATATTGGGAGAGCTTATAAAAGAAATTGATTGCCTTTTAATATAAGGCCAAATGAGCTCTATTTTTAGTTCTTGATAAACGACTTCACTTCTTACAAACCAGAGAGTGTATGTTTTCTAAGGTAAATATTAACTGCAGCAATTTCCTCTGGTGATTCAAGGCAGATAACGTAAATAAATTGCGCTTTTCTACAAGTATGTTGATGTAGTGAGGAAAAGTTAATTTAGCATTAAGAACTAACTCTGAGTACTTGTATTTTTGTACCGAAGGGAAGGGCTGGCCAAAAATGGTGACTAGTGCCAAATCTGGGATTTTAGGTCACCTCGTGAACATGTGATGGGTGCTTTTAGATGTATTGATTTTTATTTTACAGTTCATGAGCTAGAGCTCTTGCTGGGATATATGGTGTTGTAAATAAGAGACCACAATAAACAATCTCTTACCTTGAGCTAGCACTGCAGTGTCGTCAGTGGATAAGGCCAATTAAGCTTTTACAGTCTGTGGAATATCATTAACATATAAATTGAAGAAAGTGGGAACTAATAGACTCTCTTATGCCATTAAGCTCTTGATTGGTTGGTATGCTCAGCAAACAGTATTTATTAATTGGGAAAATTTTGGTTCGAGAGGAAAAAATTTAAAACTGTAATAAAGTTTGCTGAAAATCTAAGTCGCCAAAGTACTTATAAATAAAGGAGTATGTCAGTTCCTGCAATTGCGAAAAACTAGGTTGTTAAATTTTGACACTGAAAAACATAAGTTTTTATCAGTATTCATGTGTAAAAATTGATTTTTTTTTAAAATTAATTTTACATTTTTCGATTTAGATTTTGAAATAATGGATAAATTAAAGTAAATGATCAAAAAACTGATTTATTTTTGTTATATGTATGTATGACAATAATCAATAAAAATTATTATTTGTAACATTTTACTTTAATTATATTTGTTAAAATTAATAATTATTTATTCAAAATAGTTTAATTATTATTAAAATATATCATTTTAAGTACTTTTCCTTAAGTAACTTGATTGTTTAATTAAAATTTTTAATTTTTTAATCAAATTTTCAGTAATAGAATAAAGGAGAAAAATTTATTCCTGTAATTCTAATTAAAATCGTAGTCATATCATGTATGTAAAAATTATGAATAACATTTCATTATCTGGTTTAAATACTTATAAAAGTAGTATGTAAAAATATTTAAGCATTTACTAGATAAAAATTATTTTAAGTATTTTGTAATATTTGTAAATTTTTATGTGCTTGAATTATGAAAATATTCCAAACATTTCTGAATATTCTTCAAATGTAAAATTACAGTGTAATTTTGATGTATATTTCATTGTTGTTAATAGTGGAAGGATATAAAGTATATCAGAACATTTCAATTTTATAATTTGAATTTAATATTTAGGTGGTATTGAAACAGGCTCCATCACTGAAATATTTGGCGAATTCCGAACAGGAAAAACACAATTATGCCATACTCTAGCTGTCACTTGTCAAGTAGGTTTTTGTTCATTTAGTTTTATTGAATTTCCTGCCTACTTTCCTTTAATATTTTTGGATTAATTAAGTATAAAATGCTTTTTTTAATTTATATTTTTACTAAAATACCAAGTTTTATGGAAAACTTCACATAAAATTAGGATTTAGAACCTGAATGTTTTGAACATAAATGAGTTCATTTAAAATGAAAAATGTCTCATATTGGATTAAAGTATTTTATAAAATCTATATTTGTGAAGTATTATAGTAAACAAATTAAAGTGATTCTAAGTAATGATTTTTTTTTTTTTTTTTAAATTGGAGAAAAAAAAAATATTTTTTTTTATAAATTAAAAAAAAAAAATATATGTATTATATAATTTTGTGTGTGTGCTCACACTGTTTATTAAAGATATTAGCATTTGAAATGAAGCATTGTTATATAAATGTAATATAATTTGAATGAAAAGTGTAATATTATAGCCTTGAAGTTGTGAATGTCTCGTATTTTTGTATATATTTTGTTAACCTAGCTCATTTATTAAAGAATGTATTTTTGTTTGCAAATTTAATTATAGTAAAACATAGAATATTCAATTTAAGGAGAAAAAAAAAGTTTCTCTCTTACCTTCAAAAGAAGTTATGTATCCCTTTTGTAATATAAAGCTTCAAAGAGTTCCATTTTAATTTCATGTTATGAAAAGTAACTTTCTTAGAATAACAACTTAGCTTATTAATCCTATTGTGACAGTAAAAAATTATGTTTAAAACATAATTAATGGTTGTGAATTTCTGGAGAAACAAGATACATACTGTAGAAATAAATCAATTATATTGGAGGGAATATTTTTTTTCTAGTTGCCTATTGATTACAATGGAGGAGAAGGGAAGTGCTTGTATATAGATACAGAAGGTACTTTGAGACCAGAGAGGATGATTGCCACTTGTAATCGGTAAATTAACCATTACTCCATTATAGTTTATAAACAACTAATTTGTTACATTTAAGATGAAACATCGTTTGCTGTTTAGCTATAAAATTCATTATCTGAATGGATGTTATTAAAAATCATGGCTCTGATTATATCCATATAAATTTCATTTGGTATTGATGAGCGAAATAGTTTTCATAATTTATTATTTAACTGCAAAGTAGTTTTCTGTTTTTGTTAAATGCTCAAAAGAATTATGATAGATGCTTGAATTATAAAATTATTGTATTATTATGTTCCTCTTGATGCTGTTGTTTTACTTAATTTCTCTTTATTAAAGAATTAGAAATAACAATGTAACATTGTTTTTATACTTAAAAAATATAAGTAAATTTTTTTAAAAAAATTGAGTTGTTTAAAAAGGGACTAAAAGTTAGAAATAATTTTTTGAATGTTAATTAGTATATAATTTATTTAATACTTGAAACATTCAGCTAAGATATTTACTAGGTATAATTGCCTATTAATTAAATATTAAAGGTACTTCTATGTGAGATCAAAAGAAGTATTAGTGTCTAAAGTTTTTATAAATTATATATTAGCATGTTTAAAAATTAATTACAAACTTTTCAGTCCAGCTTTAAATTAAAAGCTTGGGAAAAGTTCTTTATTTTTTAAAATCAAGTTCCGCTTTAAAAAATTTTCAGCCAGAATACATTTTCATGATGGTAAATATGATGTAGGATTCATTCCCTTTCAAAATTTTAAGTACAGTTCTGTGTGGCTCATATGTTTATAGTTCCAAGTGTTACCTGATAATCTGTTGCAGGATCTTTTTAAAAAAAATAAATCATTTTGGTTCCATATCCTTGCCTTTACACAAAGTGACATTAAGATTTTCCAGAAAACTTTTTTTGAAACCTAGCACTAAATTACATCTACCAGGAAAATTTATTTTCAGGCAAAACAGACCAGTAAGAGGACTGCTAATAGCAGTACCACCCAATATTTCTGCTTGACAAATTACTACTCCAATCGTACAAGCACTACATATAGAATTGTTAATTGTTCCTGTACATGTTAATAATTCCTCCTTTTACATCATAAATTTATATATTCTGCAAGGACTCAATATTTCTTTAATAAAATCCTATTAAGAATGTTTAAAAGATTCAATTTTTATTTTTGAGATCTTAATCTCCATCACCCGATGTGAGGTTTGAATCATATTTTGCAATATAGAAACGATTTTGTGAAATGTTTAATGGACTCCAATTTTACTATCCTTAACACAAATATTCCTACTCATAGATGTGTTGCTAATCAACATTGTGAAGTCTGGCTCCATATTTGAAGATAATAAATATCACACAAGAAGATTGCCACACATGGCAATTATGATGATTTATTAAAAGGTTTAAAAGAATTTAAATCAAGGACAAACAGAAGAGAGAACTGTGAAACCAAAATGCAGTCCTCACTCTCACTGTATGGTTTCTAGTACTACCTTTGATAGCAGCAGCAGAAGGATTCTAGTTCACTTCAACTTCTCTTCGTTTACTCTGGCTTGCCTTGCCAGAATAGCCTACTCGTCCTAATAGTGGTAGAATAGCAGTAAGTTGGTTATGATCACCATTCACCACAGTACTCCCCCTGCAGTCTTGAAGACAGTGAATTCTGGAATCGGACGACAGGACTGGAACGTGTACCAAATGAGTGATGACATCAGGAGAAGGAACAGAAGGGATCTCCTTGTTGACTGTGTCTTTAAGCAGATGAGCTGGCTTCAAAAGATCTGGTTAGCTGTGCTGAGGAAGATGAAAGGTAGATTTGAGCATCCAGCGACATGCTTCAAAAAGGTCAGGTGAGTTGTGCTGAGGATGAGGAAAGATGAATTTGCACGTCCAGAACAATGCTTCAAAAAAGTCTGATACACCCAAAGTGATCTTGGTACACTCAAATGAATAGCAGTCGGCTGATGGTGATAATCGCTTGCCACAGATGTAATATAGGTACAGCTACACTATTTGATACTACACTCTGTTCAGCAAACTTATTTGGAAACACTAATACTTATGTATTGGAATGCTCTTATGACAGAAATCACTGTCCCATAATAACAGAATTGTCTTTTCAATGTCAAGATCAGGGAATTTTTCAAACAATAGACTGGCACTTAACAATGAAACAATTTAAATTATCAGTAGAAAATCCAGAAAATAAAATAGTTAACCTTACCCATACAATCTCTGAAATAACACTAGAGAAGCACTATTATCCAGTAGATCATTTCCATCTTGGTGGAATAGCACCTGCAATAATTTATTCAGACTCAAAAATTTTTTCTATAAAAAGGTCATACTTGACATTTCACTACAATTGTGGAATAAATATAAACCGTATCCGAGTAAACAAATATTTCATATTAAATAAAGAGAAAGCAAAGTACTGGGATGAAATATGCAATTCAAGTATCTAATCCAAGAATCTTTTATAGTATTCTCATAAATGAGCTAATCTTTTTGCGAACTGTTTACATCCAATAATGACTCACATGAGCAGCTTATCTATTATTTTCTCAATATGGGAAACAACCGCCTTAATAAGCCACTCCATATTTCTGAATTAAATAGAGCTATAAAATATGCTAAAAATACAACCCCAGCAGCAGATTAGATTACAGCTTCGTTCCTAAAAACTTAAATATTAGCCAACATATTGTTGTTCTGAAGTATTTTCAGCATTTATTTGATAATTCAATAGTTCCTCAATCATAGAAGCATACAATTATTCTCCCAAATCCGAAACCCTGTAAAGATAAAATTAAAATTTTATCTTATAGACCATTTGCCTTAAGTTTCCTTCTAAAACATTCAACAGAATTTTAGCTGGATGCATATCTTACTTTCTGACAATAGAACGAAAACTTCTTTATGGCTTTGTGTCTTTTAAAAATAGTAAATCAGCCACATAACTTATATACATAGTCATCAAAGATGCCAAACATAGAAAAAAATTCTTTGTTGGAATAAACCTGGATATAAAATGTGCTTTTGACTCAGTTTATATGAATGATCTCTTATATAAGTGTCTTCAAATTGAAATAAAACGTAAAAATAGCACTATGGATTTATGAATTTCTTACTTCACAATCTCTACAGATTCAATGGAGGGGTAGTCTTATCATCAAGGAAAGCTGTTTTAAATGGTTTACTTCTTAGAGGTGTCCTTTCCCCTGCATTATTTACTACTTATATGCACAATGTCTTCAAAACTCTGGAAGCATGAGTGCAATACTCAAAATATGCAGATTACTTCTCTATTCACTGTTCTCATCAACCCCTGGATATTGTTGGTAAAAAATTTGCAAATTTAGAAAGACTAATGTAATGGTGCAATTATTGGAAACTGTCCTTAATCGCTGATAAAAGTACAATAGAGGTAATATTGAATAAAAGAATACAAACATTTTCTAATATTATGTTGGGTAGATTCCCACTCCTGTGGCAAACTTCCATTAAATATCTTGGAAGGTATTTTTCCAAATAGGATCAAAATACAGCAATAATGATTCCAATGAAAAACAAAACTTCTAACAGAATTAAATGAAAATTTGTAAATATTGTCAGATAGTCTCTCTGTACTAGCTGCATTAAAATATGATATTAAATCTCCAAAAGTTATTCACAGATTCACCAGCAAAATATTTATTCTATCGCATTTTCATAGTCAAATGATTTTACTTTGGATTCCAGGACACTCAAAAAATGTTTGGAAGGATCAGGAGGACAATCGCACAAAATCGCTAACATAATTCAATATATACATCGACTGGATTGCACTGGGAGAATTAATAGCAATATTTGCAGAAGCAGAATAAAAAGAACCAGCAAAATTTTTAATTGTATTAAGTACTTTGATGAACATTCTATCCATTAATAAAATATCCTATTAAACAAAGAGTAGAAATTCTTAGCACTCGAATTATCTGCAAAATGATCATAACTTCTGGGCTTTTGCACAAATTCCATCTACCGGATAATGCAATATGTAGTACCTGTAACTGTATTAATGATTTGGAACTTGTGATAAATATGCATTTCATAGAAATCACCTTTGAAACATACTCAAGATAGATCCACAGCACAGTATTACTTACAAAGAACTTTTGGAAAAAAACTGTAGCTAATAAACAAATGTTTGATATTTTCCTGCAAAAGTTGAAATACTTTAGTATCTACTGAATGAAAACATCTTTTAAAAGGGATAATTGTCTTTGATGCTTTATATCCCATAAAAATGAATCAATCTTTAATAAATATATTTACTTTTTTGATCAAAATGAGTAGTAGAAATTTGCAGGGTACAAAAATTCTTATCTTTGTTTGCTGTAAAAATTTAACAATGTATTATTATTATTTTTTTTTTTTAAAAAAAAAAGAAGCTTAAAATGGGATTCATCAAAGAAAAATGAAATATATTGTTTCATAATTTCCTAAAGGAATAATGCTTTTACAGTGAGTAATAAATTAATGCTTCTTCTATTTAAGATTATTTAGATAGTTTGAAATGTTTAAAAGATTTATGAATTTCATTTTTTTTTATTAAATTGCATTTCCCCCTAATATAGATATCAGTTATCGCCTGATGCTGTTTTAGAAAATGTGGCTTGTGCTAGAGCTTATAACACAGATCACCAGATGCAGCTTCTGGTGCAGGCAGCTGCTATGATGATTGAATCACGGTAAAAAACATTATAATTATAAAAAACTTTATATATAGATTTAACAAAACTTAAATTAGCGTGATTGTTCTTTTGACCTTTATAGTTTATTCTCATAAGAAAATTTTCAATTTTGTGTTATTTTAAAAATTAGTTTTCTGCTTTTCATGAAAATATTTTAAAAAGGTGACTTTTAGCATTTCTTGTGTAAAAAATGTGCATTGAGTCTTGCAGATTCATATTTTGAACTTTACAAAAATGAATCTTTTTTGTTTATTATTTTCGAAACATTGTTTTAAATAAATGCTAGTACCTTTTTTTTTAAAAAAAAAAAATAGTTGTTAATGTTTCTTCATTTTGACAACTGTCGAAAAATGTTATATGGTAAGAATGAGCATAACTCTATTTTGGTGAATGTTAGTTAATGTAATCTTTTAGCTTGTTAGGCATCAACTTTTGAAATATCTTTCTTTACGCATGTATAATTTTGCATATTGATTTTTTTTAAAAAAATCATTAATTTGTTTTCTAATTGAATTGAATGCCTAGTTGGAATTGCAAATTCTTTACATATGTGTCTTGGATAACATTTTTCATGGAATATATTCATAAAATGCTCTCTTAATTTTTTTCTACAGTAAATATTTGACATGTTTATGCTAAATGATTCTTAAAAGCATTTTTTAATGCATAGGTAAGCATTTTCTGGTAGGGTTTTTTTTCCTTAAAAAAATATTCTCAAAAATTGTATTTAAATGAAAAAAGCATGTTATTTATTTAGGTTTATATCATTATATAATTTTAAATATAAAAATTATTTTTACAGAAAAAAACTTGCCTTTTTTTTATTTTTGCATTTCATATTGATTTTGTTATAAGATAGTAAAGTTGACTGAAAATTTTGAGGGATTATAAAAATAATTTTGGCTTGGGATAAAGGCCACTATGTAGTATTAAAGAATATAATGTCAAGACTTGTAACAGTATATTACATTCTTCTATCGAATTTTTTTTATGGCAAGGCAGAAAAAAGACATTTTTTTTGTTACTGGATATTGAGTGATTGAGGCTTTATAGAACATGTATTCTTATAAAGTTTATTTAAATATAATACTTGTGATGAAATATATGAGGAATATTTATGGTAATATTAAAGTGACCAATTTTTGTACAATGAAAAGGAGGACAAAAAAAAATTAAGAAAATAGTACAGCTTAAATGAATCAAACATTTTATTAATTCAAACAAAAGTACTGTAATTATGCTCACACCCCTTTTAATTATTTAATTGATGGGTATTTTTCCATTGAATGAATATTTTCATCAAAATATCATTTTTTAACATTATATTGGAAATTTTGGACCAAGAAATATCATTCATATCGAATTTTACGGCAAGTGCTGCAGCTAGAGTATCAACATTCAATCTTGATTTCTCACTTGTCCAAAAATCAATACCAATTGCAAAAACACTTTCAACTGCAGCATTAGTTCCAGAGCAACACAATACAAATTCAATGTAATGCAATGTAAATAAATTTTCATTTGAAATTTGTGTATTTTTGAAATGATTAAATATTTCTACCTATCTTTAATCAATTTCAACATGTTGATTTTCTCATTGCTCTAATTTATCAGAATTTAAAAAAACAATCTTCTAATTTCTTCGAATGGACAGTTGTCATCGATTATAATATCAGGCATTTCTTTCAATAAAAATTCGACACAATTTTCATTATCTGCCCAATTTACTTGCAATAAAGTCCGAAAACACCATTGAAAACTGTTATTTCTAGTGATATTTGTTTCAGACCAGTCTTCGACATATTGTTTAAACATGTTTACTAAAAATTCTGTGCTTAGGTAAACTTTTCTATTATGCTCGTATTTGATTCCTCTAAGTTTAACATTTTTTTTTTTATTATTATTATTATTAAAGGAATAAATTTTTCTTCAAATCGTGATTTATATTGAAGGACAAAATTGTTCAAAATAAGAATAACTTCACTATTTTCGCCTTCATTCTTTTGAATCGTTTTGTGGAAGGTAGATGCCTTATTATGTACAAAATACATTTAATATCTCCAATAATTCATAATTGAAAAAGATACCAGAATTTTTGGACATTTTTCTAAACTTAAAAAATATGAACAGAGAGGGTCAAATAACTATAAAAATATGCTCTATATCAGGCGTTAGAGTGAGTCATCTAACTTTTGAATATCTTAAAAGTTTTTTGTATTCAACATATACGTAACAGTTTGGCGTGGCATCTCTGAATACAGATATTAACAGATTAATTTTAAAATATCAAAAAGGAGGATACTTTTCAAGGAAGGACAGAACCTACAAAAGGAAGACTGACCTCCCTAAAGGAGGATGTTTGGTCACCTTAGTAATATGCAATATTTATATTAATATATGTTTGAAAAAAATACATGTGTTTTTTGTAGATATGCCCTTCTCATAGTGGATAGTGCTACAGCTCTTTATCGTACAGACTATTCTGGTAGGGGTGAACTCTCAGCTAGACAAATGCATCTGGCTAAATTTCTAAGGATGCTGTTGAGGCTTGCAGATGAGGTAAACATGGTCTTCTTCCAATATATTAAAAAAGTGATACTGTTGTAAAAATTATTTTCAACTTTCAAAAAAGGAGGCAGATATTCATTTTAAAGTAATATGACCAAGATGAATATAAAAAAAGATAGCAGTGATAAATTATTAATAAATCGTACAAATTTGTTCATTCATACTTTCTAAAAATTGTTCTTTATGTTTTCCTGTTTTATATAGTTTGACATTTGATGTTATCCATATTGTATGAGTTTTTTTTCCCGGCAATTCTTTGTTTAATAAAAGAGGTGGGCGTTTTTTAATTTTAATATTATAATTTTTTGTAAAAATGGTATGGAGGAGGAATTTCTGATATTCTTGAATTTTTAAAAAATCATCTTCCTTTATTTATATTTTAATAATATCATTAGATGTTGAACTTTTGTTCCAAAAGTGTGTTATCAAAATAAAACAAAAAGTAAATATATTTAGATGTGTCAAATGTTAGATGTTTAAAATTATTGCTTAGCTAATAATATTTTACTTTCTCATACTCCATATCTAATGTAATGAATTCAATAAATTGAAGATACAGATATTTTTTTCTTAGATAGTAAACTGCTACTATTTGTAATTATTAAAAAATACTGAAGGAAACATCTAAAAAATGGTTTGTAAAAATCTTGCTTAAAATAAAACAGTCTTTAGGCAGTAAAATTTTTACTTGAATCTGCAGTATATATGATGTAATATTTTATATCACTTCACTTTTAAGATAAGAGGATCATTGATGTGTTTATATTCAACAGTCAATCATATAACAGGAAATCATGTAAAAAATAACCTGGAATGAGAGAGAGATTCCTACTGAGAGATAGGACATTAATAATCTTTGGTTGCTCAAATGTTTCTCCAACTTTGCAATGGAAACCATCTAAATCCATTAATGTGAAATAAATGATAAAAAAATACAGTCTAATGTTATTATTTTCTACAGTTTGGTGTAGCCATAGTTATCACAAATCAAGTAGTCTCTCAAGTTGATGGAGCAGCAATGTTTGCTGCTGATCCTAAGAAACCTATTGGAGGAAATATAATTGCTCATGCTTCTACTACAAGGTATATTTTTGTCACCTCTTCTATTTATGTATATTAAATACTTAACTAAATAAAATTATACTATTTAATTGCATAACAATTTTGTATTTCCTTTGAATAAGAAAAATTTTATGAGAAGAATAAACTGTTTTATATATTATGTTATTTAACATTTAAAAGGGCTTAATATAGAGAAGCCTTATACTATATGTAACTTTTTATTCACAGAAGAGTATTACTTGAGGTACGAATTCTTAGTTCAAAGTGTCTTAATGAATGTTCAAATGAGGCTTAGTTCAAAGTGTCGAGCAAACACACCTTTTCTTGCTGTTGCCATTTGCGTTTCAGAAATAACTGAAATACACAACAATTCTCCCATGCTAATTGAAGAGTTACACTTACGAATTTAGATATGCAAAACAATTTAACAGAATTTGAAAAACAAATGATAAATTATTAATCCTCTTTCTGGGTTTCCCGCAATTTCCATGGGCAACGTAGAAGTAGCAAAATTTGCGTAGCCTGTGACTTCCACTTGGATGTATTTTTTCCGTCTATTTAACTGTGTAATCCGTTTTTTCCCCTGTCCATGGTTTCATTTCGGCATTTCTGTAATGTACCATTGTATATTTGGATCTGGGTTAACAGATGGCATTAATTGTCTATATTTCTTCAAAATATACAAACATGTTTTACGGCATTTTGAGCATCTTTTTCAAAGCTCAAAGATGTCTGGCAGGAAGCCTTTCGCAAGTCATATAACCTACATTCGTGACAATAAATCCCATGAGACTAACTACTCGACATTTTGTCAGTCATGTACCCCTTGATCCCATCAAGGAAAAGCCTTGAAGATATTGCGCTGTTTGTGGGTCAAAAACAATGGAGACTGGTATAAAAAAAAATTTGCAGAGAAACATGAATTTGGTGCAACAATTGTAAGGTAAGGCTTTGCCTTGAGCCTTGTTTCGAGGTTTATCATACTGAACTTCATTTCTAATAAATGTTTTGCATTTCGTATATTATTATTAGTATATATGTGTTACCTTTGTATTTCATAAAATAAATCATTTAACCAAGATTAATTTTCAAAATTTTGCTTTTATACAATTATTCTTCAATTTCAATTTTCCAACTCTTTTTATGATCTAATTTTATATTGAAAAAAACTCTTTTACAAAAAAATTTTTTATATTTTATCTCAAAAATATATGTAGATTTGAAATATGTAATAAGAAATATGCAATTTTTGAACCTATTTTAATAAAATAATTACGCAGCAAGGGGGTTAATATAAGAAAATATTAAAAGTAAAATAATCTAAGTTTTAAAGTTCTCATAGGTTTAAATATTGAATTGGGTTTTGAAAATATGTAGACTGGTGGAGCACAGCAATTGTTTCTTATAGATGAGTAATCTTTGTTTGCACTGGAAGAATATTTTAATGCTTTGTAGGATTAGAACTTGGAGTTAAAGTAACATCTTGAGCTGTTTCCATCTGAGAAAATGAACTGGTTATCGGTCTGGCACCAATTTGTCTTTTATTGATGTAATTGTTCAAACTTATGGATTTATTAGAATTAGGTAAAGATTCAAACTGTGCTGGAGAAAACTGTTGATCAATTTAACAAAGATGAAGCTGATCAAAGTGTCTCTTGAAGACATATCCAACCAAATAATGTAAGCATCCAAATCGCCAACAATTGTACTGTATCTCCATTGATTTGATTTAATATAATTTCTGGATCTCTTATTTTAAAGGACTTTTCACAATATGGTTGTTCTGCCGTATTCTAAAGGATCTCAGTTGGTACAGGTATGATGAGACTCAGTTTAGTTTGTATATTTTCTCCATACAGTAATTCTGCAGATATCTCCCCAATGAAAAGAGTGGTGTAGCTCTATACCGAAAAAACAGTGCACAAATTTTTTCATGAAGAGTGCCTGGAACATATTATATGTATTTGAATTTCATTTTTAGTGTTTGACAGTATTGTTTGGCTTGTCCTTTTGTTGAAGGATTCTATGGATCAACCCACTTTTGACATATGCCATTTCTTTCTCAAAAATAAATTCTTGAAATTTGAATATTTATGCATTGTCACTAAACAAAATTTTCGGTAGTCCATGATGGCTGGAAGTTTCTTGTGAATACGAGTAGTAGATTGTAGAGGCAGTATCAGGATATGTTTTCATCGCTTAAATTTCATGCCATTTACATTTAGCATGAATTAAAGAAGAAACATTGTCCCGTAAATGGTCCCTCTTAATCCATATGTACTAAATGATTGTTCTTTGTTGGGGCATCCCAGTTGATAATAGGGGCTTATAAGGATTGTACGAGGCCTGTCTAAAAAGTATCCGACCTTAATTTTTCCCGCGCAAAGTAGTGATTCTAAGGCGGCTCCACAGTTCACGGTGGAAGAAGGAACCTTAATGCGCATGCGTGAATTCTTTCACCGCGTTCGCTTGTGCAAGTCGCTGGCTGGTGGTCGTCAAGTAAGGTGCTGTTCGTAGTGTTCGTCAGATTTAGTTTTCTCGCAAGATGACTGAACGAATTGAGCAAAGATACTGCATCAAATTCTGTCAAAAGCTTGGTGATTCTCAAAGCCAAACAATTCGTAAGATTCAGCAGGTGTTTGGAGAAGATGCGATGGGTGTAACACAAATTAAGGAGTAGTTTAACCGATTCAAAGATGGCCGCATATCAGCGGAGAGTGAGCAGCGTTGTGGCAGGCCCCAAACTGCTCGGAGTGCAGCTAATGTTGAGAGGGTGCGAAATTTGGTGATGGCAGATCGTCGTTTGACAGTGCGGGAGATTGCAGAAGTTAGAGTGAGTAAAGATTTTGCACATGTAATTTTGCGTGAAGATTTGGACATGAACCGAGTGGCTGCGAAATTCGTACCCAAGTTGTTGTCGCCGGAACAAAAAGACTATCGTTTTGACGTTGCACCGGACCTTCTGGGCACCGCCAACACCAATCCTGGGTTTCTGAACACCGTGATAACTGGAGATGAGTCATGGGTGTACGGGTACGACCCAGAAACAAAAAGACAGTCGTCGCAATGGAAGCATCCGACGCATATCGCAGTAATCTCAACTGGTAATGTTTCGGAATTGCGTGTTGCCGATATGACGTCATACAAAATTAATTTTTCATTGGATGCCGATTCTTAACTGTCGAGTTGACGGTGTCGAATGCAGATTCCGGAGATATATATAATGGAGATGTACGAAGTGGTGCTTGATGAGATATTAGATGGTGGATGAGACCATCGCTATGATTCTGTAGCCTTCGGCTCAAAGAGTGATGATATTAATGAACCTTATAAATATTATGTAAATAAATTTAGATTTTTAAAATATTAGATTTTGTCTTACTCTGCTTGTGGCATTCTTTATCAAGGGCCAATTCAGATTGGTCAACAATCCTGATTCTCCAAGGCCGAAGAAAGCGCGGCAGGTGCGAAGCAAAATCAAGGTGATGCTGACTGTTTTTTTTTTTTTTTTTTTTTTTTTTTTTTGTTGTTGTCCGTGAAATTGTGCATGACAAATACGCACCAGAAGGACAAACATTGACAAAGGAGTACTATCAAGATGTTCTCCGTGACGCAGTAGGGCCGCGGTAGCCTAGTGGTCAAGGTCGTGGACTAGCGACCGACGGTTTTCGTTCAGTCGCGGGTTCGATGCTTGGCCGCCAAAGACCCGCCGTGTAGCCGGGGCTGATGCACGTTAAATCTGTTCGGGGCCCAAAGTCCTCCCGTTGGCGTGGTGTGGATGTTTGGAGAGGGGGGTGCCAGCTCAGGTGTCGTCCTCGTCACTTGACCGTGGTTCAAAATTACGAGGTCCGTCGCCAATAGCCCTCGTGTTGCTTCTAGTGCGACGTTAATAAAAACTAAACTAAAAACCGTGACGCAGTTCGACGCAAAAGACTAGACATGTGGAAGGCGAACAACTGGCACTTGCATCATGATAACGCCCCTGCACATTCATCCCAATTGATCCACACTTTCTTAGCCAAACATGGAATTACAACCGTTCGCCAACCTCCCTACTCTCCAGATCTGGCTCCTTGCGACTTCTGGTTGTTTCCAAAATTGAAGACACCACTGAAAGGATCCCTTTTTGAAAGTAGAGAAAAGATAATGCGGAACGCGACAACGGAGCTGAACACCATTCCAAAAGAAAGCTTCCAGAGGTGTTTCCAGCTGTAGAAGGATCGATGGGCTAAATGTGCGCAAGCACAAGGGGCCTTCTTTGAAGGGGATTAGGGTCCCATTTCCGTCAGGTATTCGAAATATTTTTTCTGGCCAAAGGTTGGATTATTAGACAGGCCTCGTATTTTACATCGCAATAGTCCCTGCAACTTTTGATTAATTTTCTATGTCAAAACCGATATTTTTCTAGTAGCAATAATTTTTAGCAAGCATTTTCATTTTGACTACGTTGACATGAGTAGATTGTAATTCTTGAAGAATAGCAGATTGGATTCCCCCTCCCTCCCCAATAATTACATACTGGCCTCTAAGCACTATTCCTTCTAGGAGTGTTATTTCTGATTCACATACAGTTTCAATTAGAATTTTTTTTTTTTTTTTTTTTTTTTTAAAAAAATCTGAAAAGTTCTTCATTGAGTGCTGTTTCTTTATATATATCATTGGGGGTAACTGTTTGGTAATTTCTTGTAGAAAATATTTATCAATAATTTGAACATTTTTAGATTAAAGGTGTTGAGAAAAATTTCTAACACCTTTAATTACCACCTTACTTAAGCATGATCTGTTGATTTCTTTATGCTTGGAAGGTATAATCAAAATTAGAAAGAAAGTAAGTGCACCCAACTCTTTTTTTATACGATTTTGAAATTACATGGTTCACCAATATACTTATTTGCACAATTTTTTTTGTTCTAACACAAATTCCCCCCCCTTCTCCCAATTTTTTTAAAAAATATTCAAATGCTGTTTTTACTGCATAATACCTCTTTTATTCAGCCACTTGATCAGGGTATTATATTATAGCAACCTTTAAAATGTACTACATAAAGCAAACGTTTAAACATATTTTATTCTCAGAGGAAGAAAGAAATTTTACTGTTTGGAAGCATGGTGAAAATATACGATTATGGATTGTGTTATATATGCTTCTTTTGCCATCAAACAGTTACGCCAATCAACCCTTTAATGTTTTTTTTTTTTTTGGGGGGGGGGGTTTCCAGTATGCGTCAAAAGTGGAAGTTCAATAGTACAAAACTCAGCTGTGCATTCTGAAATTATAACTCTATCAAATGCAATTGGTTGTGAAGGTTTTAAGAACATGCAAATAGCTGAAGAATTTAGGCTAGAAATCCCTTTGGATGAGGATGAAAATTGATCAAATTTATTACAGTTTACGATAATAAAGAAGTCGACAATGACAAAGTCGAAGATGAAGTGCAGCTATTAACAGCTGGTTTAATTCGCGAGGGTATGAAATTTGCTACAAGTATGGAATATTTTCTTACCCATGATCCTAACATAGAGCGTGCATTAAAATTTCAATGGAATCTTAAGTTTTGTGGAAATAGGATATCAAAAATTATATAAGCAACTTGAAAAACCAAAAAAACAGCCACAAATAACAGACTTTATAACAACAACAAAAATCAACAGAGGCTGTTAATAACGAACAGAATTCTTCATTTGAATAAAAGCCAACAGTTGTACTAGACATATCTGACACACCTACTAATGATAGCATTTTCGATCCAGTTCGTAATAAAAGTGAACACTTGTTATCAAATATCATTGAATAGTTGTTAGTAGTTATATTTCTAATTTCAATTTGAATTTTTATATGTTGTTTATACCTATAAATTTAATTTTCACTGTACACTAATTTTAAATTTTTTTGTAATAAAAATGAATTGTTTTTGCTTTATAAATATGTAATATGAATTTCATTATTATTTTCTTTTGTACAGTTTCTTGGGAAATTATTCAGAGTTTTTCATCTTACACAATTTTTAAAATTTTAAGGAACATATCTCCAAATTTACTATATGTTGCATGTAATTTTTATGTAATTTTTTTTGCATGGTTTTCTAAGGAACATATCTACCATGTTTAAAAAAAATAGTTGGGTGTATAACATTCTAGTCACTGGCAAAACTGGTAGTTTCTTTTCTGAATGCAGTAGGGTCATCATGGATTTGTTATTCATTGTAAGTGTAAATTTTCTTCAAAAAATTCAATCATGAAATTTCTTGCAAGCTTGTTTAACAGTTGTAGCTTCCTTATGCTGTAGTATAGTTTCTTTTTGAAGTAGTGAGTAATCTTAAGGCAAATGCAATAGGTTGCTCATTACCATCTGTCATTTAATGGGAAAGAATACTTTAGAATCCCAATGGACTAGCTTTCTTTCTCTAATATGTTGTTAAAATTAGGATAGATGCATTTAATTCATCTATGTTTTGCAATCTCGATGCATATTCAATTACTATGTTTAAACTTTGCAGTTTTTAAGAATTCTTTAACACCCTAAATGTAAGTTAAAATTGATTCACCTGGTTGTTGAGTTCTGCAGAGAAAATTGTGCTGTTCTTTGGGTATGTTGACATGTTTACACAAACGTTCTTTTACAAGTTGAAGTATTTCATGTTAAATCTCTCTCTTCATAGCAGAAAAGTCAGTAGCTGCAATGCTGGAGAGAAGATAATATTTAGATAACAAACGGCTCAAAAGTATTTGGTGTCATGTCCATAATTCCTTTCAATTTGAAGAAAATTTGTAAGCACTCACTCGCCATCAAAGGTTTCTATGCTTTAATTATAAGTGTCAAACATTAAAAATTAAATCTGGAGAAGATGTGCCTTTGCTTCTGGTTGCTTTGATGCTATAATTTTAGAAAGTTTCACATTAAAAATAGTTAAATCTGATGTGAGATCTTGAATTCCAGACATGATAATTTATCACTCTTCGCCAAATTATTGTGTTTTACTTAACCTTTTGAGGGATTTAAATTAGAAAAGCTTTAAACAACACATAATTTAACTCACTGAATAATACTACTTGGTTTCACATTCTACTTAAGTCGAAGTCTTGAGTTCAAGAATTATCTAATTTTGCAGTTGCCTCTCGTGTTTTAGAAATAATTGAAACAAACGACATTGTGTTTATTAAATTGATTATAATGCATTGTGAAATTACCATGAGTAATTTTTGTTTGATTTTCTCTGAAATAAATCATTTTTGATATTAAATTAAGTTGTAACTATTTTATTTTTATTTATTTTTTTAATTCTTGTTTTTCATTTGTCATTATATATTTTTCATTTTAAAGCATTTGCATATGTCATACTAATAATTTTTGCATTGGTAATTCCCTAAAATATGATGTATTAGCTCATTAAAGTGATCCAATTTCTGCCTTTAAAGTATTTTTTCTCTCTGTAACAGTTTTAATTGTCTTATTGTGATGTGCTCAAAGTTTTAAATGTCCAGAAATTTTTTTATTGAAATAAGTCAAGTGTACAGAAAAGAGACGTTTTAATCACTTAAACCATATAATTGTTCTTGAATTTTACATAGAGTTGTAGAATTATTTTTTTTTAAAAAAAAAACCTGAAATAAATTATTTATTGGTAATTCAAATTTAAATTATGTATATTAGCTATTTTTAGAACAATTTCAGCTATTTAATAATTGATAAAATTTCAAATCTAATTTATGAATTTTTCTAAAATGTTTCAAAAATATTGTTTTATAAATGCTTTGTTGAATTCTAGCTCTCATAAAATTTATTTTCTTCATGATATTTTTTCCTGAATTTTTTGTCGCCGCTGTAATCTAGAGGTCATGGTTTCGGATTCGTAGCCGGAGGTTTTCGTTCGGTTGCGGGTTCGAACCTAGGCCGCCAAAGATCCGCCGTGTAGCCGGGGCTAATGCACGTTTAAACTGTCGGAACACAAAGTTCTCCCGTTGGCGTGGTGTGGAAGTTAGGAGAGGGGATGCCAGCTCGGGTGTCGTCCTCTCACTTGACCGAAGCTCAAAATTACAAGGTCCGTCGCCAATAGTCCTCGTGTTGCTTCTAGTGCGATATTAATAACTAAAACTTTATCCTGAATTTATTTAATGTTATGTTTTATTTACATAAATTTTGCTTTCTTTTAACTTTGTTTCTCTTAAACAGGTTGTACCTCCGCAAAGGACGGGGAGAGACTCGCATCTGTAAAATCTATGATTCTCCTTGTTTACCTGAGGCTGAGGCCATGTTTTCTATCAATGCTGATGGAATTGGAGATGCTAAGGACTGAAGTTGCTCTTAATTAATATATGTAAATAATAATATAATTAAATAGCTATTTTTATTTTTTTTTAAGCTTTAGTTTTCATTTGAGCAGATCTTTTAATGCAAATGTCTACGAATTAGTGTTTAAATCTGAGAAAAAACAAGTGGAAGTAGTCCATGAGATTTTTCCTCAAAAAAAACTTAAAGCCTTATATATATATATATATATATATTCCATATTTTTAATGCCAAATAGACAAATACTATATCAGATCATGCAATTAACAGTTTTGTGTTTCACATAATCTGAAAACTTGTGTACTAGAATTTAAATTAGAAAGTCTCACTAAGTATTGTGAATCTTTTCGCCCCCCCCCCCTTCTACACAAACTACACACTAAGTTTGTATAAAGAATTAAGAAAAATTTCATAATTAGTCTCTAGTTTTCTACTAAAGCCAGATATCAAAATGGGGGTATATAATGTTCACTAATGACAATCCTTCAAAATAATATATTAATTTTGAACTTTAATCAAGCGATGTGGTTGTCACCAAAAGTTCGTCAATGATCCATTCTCGCACATAATTTAAATCTCGTATACAGAGTGAACAGGAGCGAAAAATTAATTTTTTCAGCTTCCCACTCAGATAGTCGAGTGAAAAGTTATATTTCAGCAGGTAAAAAACAGTATTTAGAAATGTAAAGCCAAAAAAGTTGCTTGAAAGACTATTGGAGAAAGTGAATTCTGTGGATATATGTATCCATCAAAAATCAATAAGTTGAATCCATAAACAGTAACAGAATTATAATAAAACACTAAATATATCTCATTATAAAGTTGAATGAAAATGTGAAAGGCAATATTGCTGTGTATTTTAATTATGGCTGTTTGAATTCAATTAGACAACATTCATTTCCTTTCAATTGCATATCATACTGTGCCATATCATCATGCAGACTAAACATATTTTCCCACATTGATCTGGAGAAGAGTTTGTTCCCTAATAAATCCGATTGGTTCAATTATTATTTTGCTGAAATGTAAATATCAGCTTATTCATGAGAAAATCGCACAAATTACATAAACATAGTTAAAAAATTATTGCCTATTTTTGCCTAAATTCAAAGGTCCATCAAACACAATGCTCTCCTGATTTTGAAACACGGATAGATGACGAATTTAACTGATTCACGACTTTTTATTTTAATCTTGATTGTTTCATCTCAAAATCATGCTGATTGTTTCCACTTGGGAATCACCAAGCTTTGCACAAAATTTAATGCAGTAGAGCTCAAATTTTTTGTCAATATGTCAAAAACGAAAATCTGATGTCACCCACATATCCTCACTTACCAGCAGTTGATAACTTCTGAAAACAGGAAAAAAACAGCCTGTTCTTTCGAACCAGTTCATCTAAAAGAACAAGAACACTCAAGTCGTTGGTACGACAGAAACTTTTTTTTTTTTTTTTTTTGCTGTTCCTAATTATTCAGGGTCTTTTCCCCTCTCTACCTTCTCCAGTGTATAGTCTTCTGTAACTCAAATAATGCTATGGAAGGTTATACATTGTGAAAGAGACCCGAAAACATTTGCCTTACTCAGAGGTCCACTTTCATTCTGGGAGCAAGCAAATATTGTTCAATACTACACACCATGACTTATATAGTTCCCTGTATAAAGCCATTTTGGAACAGCCCCCCTTCAAACATAAGCTGTTTACAGAAACTTTATACGAACTTTTTTAAGTAACTTTTTTTGCTATAAAAAATATTAAATGCTTTTGCTTAAAATTAATACAAATTCTTTTTTACCAGCATTTACTTAAATTTATTTATTTTCACTATGCTGATAAAATTAGAATTTAATGTTCTATATAATATTCATTTAATGTAAAACATAATTTTTTTAAAAAATTTAACTAATTAGATTTTTTCTCAGTAGTGTAAAGAAATCAAATATGTATATATGTGTGTAATAATTATATAGTATTAAATTTATTCAAATATCTTTGAAGTTTTGTTTGAGGAATCGAAGAACAGTTCTTTAAACAAGGACGAGAACAATTTGTACGACAATTAACTCCCATTCCTAGTTTCATGCAATATTGTGATGACGTATTTTGTAAAGCTGTGATTTTGCGAATCTGGGAGTTAGCAATTGTTAATATCGTGTTGTTGCAGAAATAAATGTAACTTATACTAATCTTTCTTGCTTACCATTTCAAAATAACACAACTACAAATTCTTATACATGAACAATCGAAAGATTACTGATCTGATCTGAAGAGTTGGATTACAGAAAAGCTGACTGGATCTAAGAGCTGTCGAAGGATTCCTGAAAATGTATTAATCCACTAAGATTATCTTTTTCTATTTATTTTCATATTAAAATAACATGGAATATATTACACATAACATAAAACTGTAGAAAGATACTATTTACAAGTTTTAAGTCGATGTTCCATCATTCAATCACATATATAGTCTGAAAACAAATTAAAAATTGTTATTCATGCACTCCATTCGTATGTGTAAAATTAGTCTCCAATCAGAGGTAGGGAGAAGACCTCAAGTCGCAACATCATCCCACCTTTGAGTTTCTAGAGTTCGAAACTCAAACTTTACATCATTTAAGAATTGTCCGTATCTGGATTGCAGGAACTTCTCAGTGCCATGATTGACATCAAAGGAAGAACCATCTGCACTTTGACAAACATCAATCCTTTGGTCAGGAACATCTGGTTCTGTGGTCAACTCCAGTGGAATAAGTCTCTACTGGAAAGAAATTCCTCAATTTTCATCTTAATCTTTGTGAGCTGTACATGTCCATCCCTAGAGGTGAAAAGTTCCATCACTCGAGCCAATGGTCATCTTATTTTCTTTATATATTTGCTGGAAACGAAAACTACATCACCAACTTGAATTTGTTTCTCATGTCTTACACCATTGGAGGATTGTCTTAAATTCCCCAAGTATTCAAAACAAAATCTTGCTGTATGCTTTGTTGATATTTATGTCTCCTGTTTAGAGGAATGGAATCTAAATCAGGGGTTCTGAACTCTTTTATGTCTCTTAAAAATATTGATAGAGTAAATGGCCTTAAATCTATTTCATCTGAAACATGTCAAAGGACGACTGTTCAAGATACTTTCTATGTCACAGATAACTGTATTCATTACTTCAAAGTTCAAAGAATTTCCGTTAAGTGTTTTTCAAAAAATTCCCTTGATTATTCCAATTAATATTTCTTACCAGCCTTCCGACCATGGTGCAGCTGCAAAATTCAACTTTCAAATAATTTTTTCAGTAGCACTGAATTGATATATAGTGTCCCAATTTATGGATTTTAGCAAATTTTCAGTAATAGCTGTAAAATTTGTGCCATTGTCACTGTAAATTATAGATGGTCTTCCCCTATGTGTTATAAATCTTCTCAAATTTTGTAAGAAATTATCACTTGATAAAGACATAGCCAATTCCAGATGTAGAGCTCTATAAAACAGCACACATAAAAATCGCTAACCAAACCTTTTGCTCTCCTTTTAAAATTAGAGGCCTGGCGTAATCATTAACGATATTTCAAATGAAGCTGCCTCTTTAACTTGATCTTCAGAAAAAGGACTTTCAGGTGATGTCTTTAGTTTGGCATCAAATCTTTGGCATATCACACATTTTTTTTTTTTTTTTTTATTTTTTTTTTTTTTTTTTTTTAACAATTCTTGCAGTTTTTCTGTATTTAAGGATCCAAAAGTTTTCTCTCAAATCACACATCAGAATTGGGACTCCTGCATGTCCTGAACATAAGTGTTGAGAAAGTATTTCTACTAGAAAAAGATTATGAGGTAATAGTATTGGATATTTAAATTCTTAAGAGTATTTTCTCAACAAAATATGTGTTTTGACTCTTAGGAGACCTTTTTCATCCCTCCAAGGCTGAAGGACTTGCAAGCATTTGACCTCTAGCCCTGTAAATACTTCTTATTTTACTATCTTTAAGACTGATTCTTCTGCTCTATGAAATTCTTCTGAATTTATCATTCCTTGTATGGCTGACCTTGTAATTATCTATAAATTTGAAAATCCAAGCAAATACTCATAAGAAGAGAAACGATCAAAAATTCGCTTGTATTCTGTGTTAGTTGCACTGACAATTATATATATATTTTCTTCTCTCAGCTTTACCTTTTTCAAAATCAGATAACACTTAGGCCATTCATCAGAGGAAGGTCCCTCCCACCATCGAGATTTGCATAATGCTTCCACGGAAAGGAAGATCGGCAGGATTAAGGGAACCCGAACATAGTTCTACATGTTGAGATCACTCAGAGTTCTATTTTCTTTAACTTTGTTAACCTCAAAAACAGTCTATGGACCTTCTTTTCTAAACCATGGAATCAGACCAATAATATACATCCATGCCCGTGAGTCGTAAGTCTTTTGATACTTCATTCGCAAGCCTTGCTCCAGTATTGCAAGCAATCAGTGCACGTCTAGGGATACTAATAGACTTAATAGGTGCCATTCTAGATCGAGCTTGGACGAATAGTAATGAGACTGTGGAAGCCTCTTCAACCTCAAGAAAACGCAAGCAGCCTAAGATGTCTGGCAAGCATCACAAAAGGTGTTTAACGACAATTTTCCCAATTCAATGGAAAAAGAAGTTAGTCTATGTGCTATCTTTATTTTATCCAAATCAATAATTTAGTTTTTCCATTTACTGAACCTTTTCGTAATATCATCAGGCTTTTTTGCATCCCTTGAAGCTTTAATTGACCAACACTCTTGCAAAAGTATTTTTGGAATAAGAGTAACAGGACAGGTACAGCCGACAAGATCAAATATCTTAAGTGCCTGGGATAAGATTATTCTTTTGCTAACTTTATCCTCTTAAAATGAACTTCTATAATCACAAGATAAGGCATCTTCACGAGTATTCCAGAGGAGTCCTACAACAGAGACGTTCCCACTGCCTGATTCTATCTGATCTTGTTTATCATCTAAATTCTGCGGATATTTATTCCAACTCCATCCCCGTAGGTCAAACTGTGCAAATGTTAAGAGTCTCTTGAGATTCATGTCGAAAATATTCTAGTTCTTCCATAGAATTAAAACTGGCAAGCAATTATCCTCATATAAGGATTCTTTAAGTGTTTCAGTAATAGGTCATATTTTCAGGGGCTTTATCAAAATAATGTATAAGGGTTTCTACCGAAAGAAAAGGGCTACATGTAACACCAAAGACTACTCGACAATCAAGATCATATATATAGATCGCATTCTCTGGATTACCATCTTTCCACAAAATAAATCTTAAGTAATCTCGGTCACCTTCATCTAGAGGAATCTGCAAGAAGGCTCTACGAATATCTGCACTAATTTTGCATATTCTAAAACGATTCAAAACTGCAGGAATTAATTCAAAAAGATTCGGTCCTTTATTGATACAGTCGTTTAAAGAAAAAGAACCCTTAACATGAGCTGAGGTGTCAAATACCGACCTATTTTTTGTTGTAGAATTTTGTTTGATTACTACTATTGAACTATAAGGTTAGTAGTGAAATTCTGCCTCTAGTGAAATTCTGCCATTTCTCACTAGATTGAACTCTTTCAATTACTCTCTCATTTTCCCATTTGTTAAACATTTGTTCATATTCTTTCAGATTACGAATAGATCTAAGATTCTTTAGAGTATTTTTTAGACACTTCTGCGCCAAAAATTTATTATCTGTGATGTTGGGATATCCATCTAACGAAAAAATACATACTTTATATCTACCATCTTTCTCTCTACTTATTGTTTTTTCGAATTGTTTGAGTACTAGCTTTTGAGCTTTCCTCTTAAACTGTTTTTCACCTGAATCATTCATACCCAAAGAATGCAAGCTCCATAAATCAGTAATTTTTACTTCCTTTACGAGTAAAGAAAGAATTTAAGGTGATCTATATCTAATTTTGTTTCATTAAAAACCTTTCCCATCACGATGGGTCCCAAAATAGACTTCACGGCCATTAATCCACAATTAAAAGTTACAATTTTACCTTAAGTATTTTTCCTACAACGTCGGTACCTAACAATATGTGTTTCTCATTGACATTATCTTCATGTAAACAGTTTAAGATTTCAAACTTAAATCACTTTAAAATATTTTCTTTTCTTTTAAACAATTAACATTATTAATTTTAGGTATAGACGCACAAATTTTCCTTCGATCCATAACTTCAATTCCCCCTCCCCTATCTAAAATGCTCAATTGTATATTATAACATTCTGTTTTTCGATGCCTCCAAAAAGTCCGTGAGTTACGGTCTCTTTTCCTATACTTCTTAATCCCAATTTTTCCGCAAAAAAATTTAGAAATTTAACTCTTAGTCGAGCCATTGCGCACAAAGTGATCCAGTCCATTATTGGAGATGCGAACAACAGGGTTTGTAAATAAATTTCATTAAAAGTAGATTGATTGGCAGGAACAGTATTATCCGTTGAACTAGGTTTATTAATTTTCGGACTAATAGTTTCAACATCTTTTTGCTTATATTTAACTAAACACATAAAAGGCGAATGTTTTCCCGAACAATGACAGCATATCATATTACTCTTACAAAATCCAGAAATGTTTTTTTTTTTTTAATTCCTAAGCATTTAAAACAAGCTCCCTTTTTAGTAATATGTCTTTCATTTCACTGATTGATAGCTTATTGGCGAGATCACACTCAGAACTGAATGCAAAAAGGAGTCACAAAAAACACAAATCAACCTTATTTCATTTGTTTTAGTAACACCTGAAAATATTAACTGGGTAGCGGAAAATTGCCTAACTCTGACTGATTTATTACTTATAAGATCTCCAATTGCTGCATGCGTAGGAACTCCACATGGTACGTGCGGCCGGCGCCCGCAATTGGAAAATTCGTGATTCATTAACAAAACTCTTTCGCGTGACCTCAGCGAAAGCAAAAGAAAATTTAATAAATTGATATATGGATTACAGTTTTCGTTTTCTAACTTATTAAATTCTATCAGAATGTCTTGCGTCAAAGCTTTCAAAATAGTTGTGCATAATACGGTAAAAACACTTTTCATTTCCAATCTCAAACATTCCAAACTTCTTAATTAAGCAGAAATTTCATCATAAAATTCCTTAAATGCTAAAGTATCATTTATCTTAAATGCTTTAAAGGACTGACATTTAATATATTTCTCATATGGGTTTGAATCAGTAAATCCTTTCTACCGAATCGTTCTTTTAATAAATCAAAAGCTGAATTAGAAATGAAAAATCCCTCAATTTTACCTAAAGCAGTGCCTCCTAAGTGAGCTTTCAAATAATTAAACTTATCTACTGAATATAGATTATCACTGTTGTGTATTGCCGATTCAAAAATGTTCCAGAAATTGTACCATTGGTTTGTATCACCATAAAATTTAGAGATAGTTAATTTGGGTAATTTTATTTGCAAAGTACTGTCTTTGGTTTTTTCATTTCGTTCGCCAATTTGCTATTTTTCTCAGTGTTTTCACTGAAATGAGAAGTGTTAACACCCGACACATTTTGGCACAGTTCCCGAATACACCTATTGACTCTAATTTACCAAATTGTAACTTTATCGCGATATTCTTCAGATTTCATGAATTCATTCTCAAATTCAACCTCATCAAATAATGGTTCCAATTCTTTATCTACATAATTAAGACTCAAATTTAGTTGTTAGAGTTTCCAAGATTTCCTCTAATTCATTAATTTCTAAATTTTCTATTTTCGAAAGTTCATGTTCCAATTTTTGCTCCTACAGCTCTTAGAACACCGCGTTTTTTCTACTAAATAGCTAATTTATCCTCCGATAGGATTATAATTCTAAATGCTTTTTTTTTAATTATATATACTTAAATCAAATAGCTTTACACCGTCAAATATCCTGGCAGGGATACCAGTTGTCGCATAAATAAATTTAACTTATACTAAAATTCCTTGCATGTCAATTCAAAATAACACAAATAATCAAAAGGCTTCTGATCTGAAGGGTCGCATTACAGGAGAGCTGACGGGATGAAAGAGCCGTTGTCGAAGGATTCCAGAAAACGTATTAATCCACTTAGATTAGCTTTTTCTATTTATTTTCATGTTAAAATATCACGGAATACTGCACATAACATAAAACAGTAGAAAGAAACTATTTACAAGTTTTATATGGATGTTCCATCGTTAAATCACATATACAATCTGAAAACAAAATAAAATTGTTACACACGCGCATATTCATGCGCTTGTGGCGACTGCTGATCACCAGCCTATTACTATTTTACCACTATGTGGACGAGACGGCCATTCTGGTAAAGCTAGCCAGATGAAACGACTTGAAGCTGAAGTGAATTAGAGTCCTGTATTCCACTTTTTTTATCGAGAACCAGCGACTAAACAGTCGCTTTTACTCGGAATATGGTGACGTGGCTGAAAAAAATGACGAAAGATGGACTGAAATTAGAGAAAAACGAGTTAAATGGAGGGGTGCGAGAGGCGAAAGTGAAGCACCGTGCTTAGGGCACAGGCAAGAGTGACGTAGCGAAACTGGACAGTTGCTTTGGATGTGAGGGGCAAGCAAGCGAGGTCATCGGAGGAAAGAAGGGCGGTGAAAGAGAGACTGGTTAAAGACCGGTCTTACCAGATAAAGATCCCACCCAGCCAGAAAATTATAGACCAATATCATTATTACCAAAATAGCTGAGAAAATCATCCACAACAAACTTATGCATTACCTAAATAGCAACGACATAATAATTCATAAACATGGCTTCATTCCTAACATGTCCACATCACACGAACTCCTCCGAGTGTTGGAATACATTAAAACAGATTTTTCCAAAAAAACAAAACACTGTTGTGGTGTTCTTGGTTATACAGAAAGCCTTTGACCGAATCTAGCATACAGGATTGATCTACAAACTTATTAAATTTAAACCCCCACCTAATTAAAATTTTAAACTCTTATTTAAAAAATAGAGATTTTTCAGTCACTGTGAATGGAATACATTCAAATCTAAGATTTATTGAAGCTGGAGTCCCTCAAGGAGGAATCTTGTCACCAATACACAACACTATTCTCTGCATGTAAACAGATGATACTAGCACGGCACTACAGGCCACGCACTAAATACACACCTAAAGAAATTAGAAGAATGGTACTCAACTTGGAAAATAGCAATGAACATTTTTAGGACAGAGGCCGTTTCTTTTCCAGAAATTATAGAAAAATAGATACAGACATTTACTGAGAAAATAATAAAATCCCCTGGTCCACAAAATACCACGGAGTAAAATTGGATAAAAAGTTCACTTTTAAACAACACGTAACACTAATTAAAAAGCAATATAAAGTTGCAATAAATATTTTATATCCCCTTATCTTCCGCAAATCTACATTAAATAGACGTAACAAATTGCTTATCTACACCCTGATAATACGACCAATCCTGATCTATGCATGTCCAATCTGGTCTCACTGTGCAAATTCAACTATAGATATGCTCGAAAAATCCCAAAATGATAGTAAAAGCAAATTGGTACATGAGAAATTTTACTACTCATGTACCAATTACTACTACTACTAAATTAGATGGCAAGCGAGTTTGCTGCTTCTGCTCAGTATTTATGAAAAAGTTTAAAAGAACAATTAGAAAACTTTTTAAAGTTAAATAGGCTATTATGATTAAGTTATTAGGTTGGGGGGAGATAAACGGAAGGACTGTTTGCAGCAATTGCTGCAACCATTCCTACTTCCTCTTCGGGGTGGAAGAAAGTGCTTTTATGTTCGTTTGTAGAGATCAACGTCAATGAAGATTTGAAGTTATTGTTGAGTGGTATTACGGATGTTTAAGCGGCTGAAGCCATTTGGTAGTTTTGTTTATTATTTATATTCGTAAATATGGTTTGAGCTTTGATCTTGTCACTTGTCCGAGGCTCAAAATTACGAGGTCCGTCGCCCATTGCCCTCGTGTTGCTTCCAGTACGACGTTAATAAAAAAAATTAACTAAATTGGGCTTTGATCAGGGGATTTGCATGATTTTCAATGGGGGAGGCGTAGGTAATAACTAGGCGTAAAATCTGCTTATACAGTAAATTTTATTTTTGAGTGAAAGTGGTGTGCCAATAAGAGAAATGCAGAGCTGGATCTTATTCCAGACTTTATCTTTTATGTGTTTGGAATAAGTCAATTTTAGATCGATGAGCAGACCCAGATATTTAACCGCCAATACCCAGCTGATTTCTTCGCCCAAGAGGTGTAGGGTTTTGTCTTCCTTTGTGGAAGAGTATTGCTTGTGATTTGTCGACATTAATGGCTATTATCCAGTGTGTAAGCCATTTTTCTAGAGTGTGTAGATAGTGTTGCATTGTTTTTATTGTGAATTTGAAGTTGTAGCCTTGGGCTAACACCGCGGAATCGTCCGCAAAGAGGCAAATGCTAACACTGGCGTGGAGTGGAAAGTCATGCGTGTACAAATGGGGTGAAAGGACCTCGCCTTGGAGCGTGCCCGCATGAATTCGGTCCAGGGTAGAGGGAGTTTTGTTTATTCGACTTTGAATGATCTATATTTTTTAAAAAATTTATAAATTATTTTGATGATGTAATTTGGAAAATTTAGTTTTATTAATTTATAAATAAGTCCGTCTTGCCACATTTTGTCAAAGGCTCTTCTTACGTCTAAGAAGACCCCAATGGTATGACGTTTTAGGACAAACTCTTCGTTGATCATGTTGGTAAATCTGATGAGTTGGTGTGTTGTAGAGTGTCCCTCCCTGATACCCCATTGCCCCGGGTGGATAGAGTTTGTGATTGAAATTTGATTTTTAATTCTATTTAATATAATTCTTTCGAATAACTTTGCAGTGTTGCAGAGCAGACTAATCAGTCTGTAACTCTGCGGGAATTTATGGTTTTGATTTTTTGGGGGTAGCATTATCACATTTGCTGATTTCCAGCAAGTGGGAAAGTGTTTATAAATAAGACGTTTATTGAATATTTTTGCTAGGCGAGTTACTGCGTTAAGGAGGAGAAGTTTCAGTGCATAGTTGGGAATAGAGTCTGGTCCAGAGGCTTTTATTTGGTAGTTTTTTAATTATGTTTATGATTTCCTTTGGGCTGGTGAGAGGTGGTGGAGGGTTCAAATTTTCATTGTTGATAAACTTTGTTACAGTTTTTCAACTAATTCAATTGTGACGTCTTCATATGGTTCAATATTTTAGGTGAAGGTGTCTTCTAGTATGTTTTTTAAAGACCTCAGTCTTTTTTTTCATCTGTATAAACTATTTAATGCGGACCATATAGTGGAGGAATTTCTATGGGTTTCTTTACTATTTTCCTCTGCATATTGTACAGGGAGTTGTCTTCGGGGTTCAGTTTGTTTAATAGGTTTTTCCATGTCTTATTTTTATGGCTATTTATTTGGTTTCTAATTTGCCTTTGAAGGGTATTCATTTCTCGCTTGA
This sequence comes from Nephila pilipes, assembly GCA_019974015.1. NCBI lineage: Eukaryota > Metazoa > Arthropoda > Arachnida > Araneae > Nephilidae > Nephila > Nephila pilipes. The sequence continues at coordinate 1,201,767 of BMAW01041703.1, read as the reverse complement.
AAGTTGGATCCCTTGTAGATTGAAATCTGGACTGGAATCTAATTTTATTTATAATAAGTTCTCTAATATCTGGAGGGAGTCTAAGATGGGGGGTATTAATAGTTTTGGTGATACTTGCTGCAGTGTTCGCCTGTGTGATAATGCTATTAAATTTAAGGTTTGCATCGTCAATTTCATTTGCATTGATTGTCGGGTTTCCATTAATGTTATGGAAAATATCGTCTTGAAACTTGATCCAATTAGCTGATTTCATTATTCTGAGTAGGGGAGGGAGGGTATTATTAAAAAGTAGATCAATAATTATTGGGTTATGGTCACTGCTAAGTTCATTTACAAATTCGATACTGTCGAGTGCTATATTTTTAGCAAACGCTATATCGAGGACTGAATTTATTGGGTTATTAGTAGCAAAATGAGTAGGAGCAAAGGTTGCCATTATTTCTATGTTTATTGCTAAGTCGCAAAGAATTTTTCCATTTCTGTTGGACGGTCCCATACTCCAACAAGGATGTTTTGCATTAAAGTCCCCAACGAGAATGGCTGTATTGTTGTTTAAGAAAAAGGTGTCTGGCGCCATGTAGAGGTCGGTAGATGCTGGCTATGATAATAGTACAGTTGCCGTTTAAGCACAAATTGACGGCCGAATTTTCAAGTGTATTGCAATTTATGTCTATTGGGTAATGTTTGAGTGAATTTTTTACAAAGATGGTGGTACCCCCCTTTCCTATGGGTTAGTCTATCGTCCCTATGGCATGTATAATTAACTATTTTAATGCTGTCAGAAGATCTGAGGTGAGTTTCCTGGATCCCGATAATATCGGGTTCATACTCAGCAACCGAGTTCTTAAGCTCGTCGAGTCTTCCCCTAACTCCGTTAGCGTTCCAGTTAAAAATTCTCGGACTTCTTTGGCTGTTTGCTTTACCCATTATTGTTTACTAGCATTTGGTTTTGAAGCATTTTGAACATATTACCCATCTGTTCCATCATTTGGGACATCTAGAGCAAAATGGTAGATTGATTTGAGGGATTTGGGTTGGCTGTGTTTGAGTTTTTGGTGGTATTATTTTAGTTTGCTTGAATTTTTTTCGTTTCCTCCCAAGCTTTTTTGACAGGTTTGGGTGTATAATTTTTTTGGGTTATTTGGACAATTTGAGTAATTAGCTGGGCGAGGCCCTTGACAAAGAGCACATTTCGGAGGAATTTTTAATGATTTTTTGCACTCGTTGGTTAGATGTTTTTCCCCACATTTGAGGCATTTCGACTCTCTGTTACAGAGCCTGCTGTGAAGGTAAAATTGCTGGCATATGTAACATTGCGGTGGCACGGTATTTTTTTTTTTTGAGTGCACCAATTTTTACCTTGAAACAGTCAATACTTTCAATGTTATATATTTCTTGATTGTTGGGATTTTTATTTAATGGAACTAAAAAGAGGGGCATATTAGCGTTTGTGCGTCTGTTTTTTAGTATACTTATGTATTCTGGGTTTGGTCCCTGTCTTTTGATTTCTTCTAATATTTCTGTTTGGTCGTAGTCTATTGGCAATCCTCTGATTATTATTTTCATTTGCTTTTGGTTCTGCATCTCAAAGGTGTGGTATTTAAGTTTTTTGACAGATATAAAATTTTGGATTTTTCTGTGTGCATTTATTGTATCTAGGAACACTTTCAATTTTTCATTTACCATTCGAGCCATAATTCTTGCACCGACAATTGTACTAATTTCGTCCATGAGGATGGTGTGCTTAAGGCTTCATCAATAATTATGGGAGGGATTCTTTTTTGCTTTGTTTCCTGAGTTGGGGAAGTAATTTCTTATTCAATATTTTCATTATTTACATCAATTTCTATTTCATTTTCATTTATTTCAGTTTGGATCTGAGTTTCATTTAATTCACTTTGAACTGGGGGCTCCTCACCTCCAATGCTTTGAATTTATTTGTCAATTCTATAGGTGGTTGATTAATTATAGAAGTATTTATTTTACTTTTTTTCCCTGTGATTTTTGAGGGGAATTTGACACTCTTTTTATTTTATTTATTTTAATAGTGGAGTAATAATGGGTTTCAGCGGTTGCTAACATTTTGCTTTCTAATGCAGCTAGTGTTTCTTTTAACATTTGTAAATCAGCATCTTTATGGTTTAAGTGCTGCTGGAGCTCTCGCTAGCTTAATTCCTTTAACTTTTTGGAGCATTTGAAGGCAGGTCTTAAGTTCAAAGCTTTTTTGTTTAAATAATCTGTATTAGTTAGGTTATAATCACTTATATCCGATTTTCAATTTTTTTCGCTTAAGTTTAAACATTCATCATGGGAAGTTGTGTTTACTATGGCATTAATACTTCACAGATATTGAACTCTCTAATGCCAGACAAAATAGCACTTACCTCTTTTTCCGAAAAGTTCATTTTATCATCCGAGTAATCGGTATCTATTTGTAATCCTAAAAGTGGTCCAGGTTTGGTAATTCAAGATAATTTTTTTTCTACACTTGCAAGCGCGTGGAAACACAAGCAGAAAAAACTCTCACGTTATTAATTTATATATAACACTATCCACAAAATAATGATGTAGAAGGCGGGAATAATCACTAGCACATTAGTTATCACAAAGGAAGTTCACAGATATATCCAAAGAAAGGCGTTGGAGATAGATTTAAAACAGGCACGTGGCCATAGTCGCCGTCGTAGAAGGAGGAATGCCGCTGCTGAACATCAGCTCGCGGCAGGAGAAAAGTTGCTTAGACAGTCCGAAGAAAACCGGTTTTGTAGTGAGGGAACGAATATAACTTCACTCTATGCATTCAAGAAGGGGAATGATGAGAAATAATGATATTAGGAAATCCATAAAATACCCGTCACTCAAAACTTATATCAAAAAATTATCCAACTATTGCTCACTTAAATATAATACTTTTCATATTTTAAATTTTTAACTCCTGGGCAAGTGAAAAACCATAATTCAGCTGCAACCTAATATAATAGTAAATTCTGGGAATTAAAGCCCGTGAGGGTTATCACCCCAACCACAAGTACTCTGCATAAAAAGACAGGTCTTCCGAGAAGAAGGGAAAAAACGTTTGGGAAACAAGTTTGATCAGCTAATTGCAAAGGAATCAGCTGATCGTGGAAAGTAGGTTAAGGGAAGATGGGTGAGATTGTCTCCTCAGAAGAGAAAGTTTAACGTGGATGCTAAGCGGGCTGAATGATTAAGTTTTTCAAGGATGATGGATTGGCTATTGATTGTGTTGTTGGAATGGTTAGCGATCTTACTATAGAAAGTAGAAGAAAGCTGGGAGATGAGTTCGGAATGGGTGGAATATTTAATTCTCTGTGGATATAGCGGACTACCATATATATCTGGGGGCTGTGGATATTGAGCATAGAATACTTTGAAGGAGGTTTCTGTTGGATTTTGCAGTGGTCCCCCAAATTTGGCAGCCGTTGGTGATGATTGGAAGAACATAGATTTTGTAGATAAGGAGTTTATTTCTGAGAGAGGGCTTAGACTTTTTCTCCAGTAGTGCTTTGAAGGGGGTAGAATTTCTTGGAGGCTTTGTCGATGGTGTTTTAGATGTAGTCTTGGTAATTTAGTTTACTGTCGAGGTGGAGGATGAGCGTAAAAGTGCTATCAGTCCATTCGATGTAGTCGTCAAATAGATTGATTGGAGGGGAATGGTCTGCTGTTCTAATAGATTTTGTGAAGAGGACTGCATGAGATTTGTTTGTGTTTATACAGATTCTTCAGAGGGAGAGCCAGTCTTCCAGGATTCCTATGTAATCTTGGAGAATATTTTGAGTTTCCAGTGTAGATTTGGGGCTTGTGAGGATCTCTGCATCATCGGCAAAGAGACAGACCTCTACCTGAGGTGATGTAAGGAAGTCGTAGATGAAAATTTGGAATAATAAGGAAGACAACAAAATGCCTTGCGGACAGCCCGCAGAATTATTGTTGGTATCAGATAGATAAGATTAGAGTCTAACTTGGAAAGTTCTATTGTGGAAAAAAACTATTGATGATAAGGATGATGTAAGTAGAAAATTGGGGTTTGATGAGGCGGTAAATTAAACCTTCATGTCAAATGCGATCAAACGTTTTCTGGACATCAAGGAAAATACCACCTGTGGCTATTTTTCTTTGGAAATTTGAACTAATGTAGTTGGTAACTCTGAGGAGTTGGAAGCAGGTAGAGGTGTCTTCCCTAAAACCGTGTTGAGGCGGAGGGATGATGTTAAGATTGTCAGTATGGTTCTTGATTCTTGTGAGAATAATTTTTTCGAAGATTTTTCCTATGGATGAGATGAGGCTTATTGATAGTTGAGTGAATATTGGAGATCTTTGCCAGGTTTTGGAATCATGGTGATGATGGCGTGTTTCCAGGCATTGGGAAAGTAGTTAAAGCTGAGGCATCTGCTAAAAATTTTGGTGAGATGGGTTATCGCGTCAATTGTGAAAGACTTAAAGGAGATATTTCGGATATTATCCAGTTATGGAGCTTTTTCTTATTTTTGAGTCTTAGGACTTAACTTAGGACATTTCTGAGAGAGAAGTAAGCGGAGAAACATTGGAGTGTGGAGGAAGGTACTGATGGTTTTTTCGACTATTTTAATGTGGCCTTCGTCTTCCGGATCATCATTGACCATGAAAGAGTCTTCTAGGCATTCTGCGAAGAGATTAAGCCCTGGTTACCCATGAGAGGTGGGATGACCGTAGGAGTGAGTTTATGATATTTTACAAGCTTGTGAATAGAGTTGTCTTCTATAAATGCACTTTGGAGGCAACTATTAATAGCTTCATCTCTTAGTGTAGAGAGTTCTTTTTTTTATTTCGTGTTGTAGTTTGTTGGTAATGGTCTTGTAGGGGGTATCTAGTCTCTTGCGAAAGTTTCCTTTGTCGGTTTTTTTCATTGATTTTGGCTCTGAATTCAGGAGGGAGTGATAGTGATGACTTTGCATTTACTTGCGTGATTTATTGCTGCTGATGGCTAGGGTGAAGGAGGATCAAAAGCTTCAACATATGTCTTTGATATTTTCGATGATGGGGTTACCAGGGATGGTGTGGTAGATAATTTATTAGAATGTCTCTCAGTTGGTGAAGTGATAAGTGCTGGGTGAGCGTGGAGTGAAATTTTGAAGGTTTATTGAGAGGTGAACAGGTTTTGGTCGCTAGAAAGATACGGATCTATGATGCTGTGTTGTCACCTAGACCAGAGGCGAGGCAAAAGTCAAGAGTGGTAAGGTTGAATCGGGAGCATGTAGCAATCCAGGTAAGAGTGGGTGGAGCAAAGATTCTGATGTTGAAGCTTTTGATGGAGTTGAAAAGCTGTCTACCAGCTTTATTATCGCAGGAGGTAGGGCTCCAAGAATGATGTTTGGCATTAAAATCCCTTATTATGAGACATTGAGATCTATTTCTAAATACTTTCCTCAGGTCAGGGATGAAGTCAGAAGGGGGTCTATTAGTTGGAGGCCCTTAAATGGACGAGATGATGAGTTTACTGTAGTTCATTTCAATGTTTATAGTTGTGTTTCCAAAGGCAGTGGTACGGATGTTAATACGGTGATGAGGTATGGAATTTTTGATGATGATAACAGTGCCGCCTCTGTGGGTGAGGCGGTCAGTTTTGTGGGTAGTGTAGTTAACAAACTTGAGTGAGTCGCAGGGCCTGAGGAAAGTCTCTTGCAGGCAAAGGATGTCGGGGCTATTGGATCTTATGAAATTTTCAAGTTTGGCCCTTCTTCCATGAAGGCCATCTGCATTCAGGAAATGATTTGGAGGGCGTTAAGAATTCTTCTATTATGGAGCATTAGAAGGAGGAAGTCCAGGTCAAGGAGATTAACACACATCATAAATTTATCGGCCTTAGTCATGTTTGAAATAGTAATGTGTATGAATGATTTTATGATGCCAAATATTTCTGGGATGTTGTGCCCCCTGACCGCTTTTGTGAAACGGCGCTGCTGTCGCCTTGTAATGAAAAAGAAAGGGCAGACGCGACTGAGCGCGCAGAGTATGCGGTTGAAATAAAGTATGAGAAATTTTATACAGTCCACTTAGTGTGTATTACTTTAATGAGATAAGTTTTCTAATAAGGAGCTATCGAGGGCCAAACATGGTCCTAGGAGCCGGAGTCAGTCAGAAATCGTGTGACTATTGTAATTAACATTATCGAAGGATGAGTTTGCATGTTAATTGTGTGTTAAATTTGCGTCTAATTGAGTGCTCCAAACATAGAGGATTTATAAAGTAATACTTCCTGGTCTCGTGACAACAGTCCTGGCAATGAGGTAGGAGCAATTTTAAGTTTCTTTTAAGTAAAAAACTAATTAAATTCCCGAGTTGAAGTTAATTTTGTTTTTGATGAGTTTTAAAAAAAGAAATTGCTGGTGATAATATTGTGCTTGAATTAGAGTAATTTTGTTATAACTTAAAATGTCGGGTATAGCAAAGTTAAAGAAAGTTGAATTAAGAACCGTGGCCGAGGAAATCGGTTTAGTTGTTAACGAGGGTATGAAAAAGAGTGAATTAAGGTGTTTAATTGAGGATAGTGATGTGTTCAAAAATGACAACGAAGCTGTGAAAAGTGCTGTAGAGGATGTCTTAGAAAATAGAAATAAAAAATCCGATCAGGATAGTGAAATAGAAATTGAGCGTTTAAAAAATTGAAAGAATTAAATTGGAATTACAATTAGCGCAAGTGAAGGCTAAAGGAAATAATACTTCTTTTGATCAGGGGTGTAAAAGCGAACCAGAAGAATCACTGGATAGCTTATTAAAAAGTGTGAGGACGTTGACTATTAAACCGCCTAGTAAGTCCCAAGATTGGGGTTCCTTTTTTACTTCGTTAGAGAGAGCATATAGTACTAAAAAGGTACCTGAGAAATTTAAAGCTGAGATTTTGTTGAATTTGTTAGGGGATAGAGCCGCTAATATTTTAACTTATATAGAGGAAAAAGATTTAAACAATTACGACGAAGTAAAATCTATCGTTTTGAGAGAATTTGAGCCAACCGCACAAGCAGTATTGGAGAATTTTCGAAACGCTTCTAGAGTAAACGAAACTCACGTGCAATTCGCTTCGCGTTTAACATCTAGTTTCGAATACTATTTAAAATTGAGAGAAGTAGCGGACTTCGAAACCTTGAAACAACTAATAGTATCGGATAAATTGTTCCAAACTTTAGATAGAGATATAGCCACGCATATTAGCATAAGACAAAATCAAAAATGGTTTACCCCTCTTGAGTTAGGCAAAGAGTGTGATTTATATTTTGCATCAAAAGCGAAACCCTTAAATGAGACAAGAAAAGACCCAAAAATTTATAATAATAAATTTAAAACTGCATCTAAAGTATTTTTCAATGAGGTAAAAAATAAAAATTGTGATATATGTCTGAAAAATGAAAATCATCCGGTTTATTATTGTCCGCGATTTAAAGCACTGTCGGTTAATGAGCGAATAGAGGTAGTGAAAAATAAAAAACTTTGCTTCAAATGTTTAATGCCCAATTGCAGTGTTAAAAGATGCTCGTACAGAAATTGTTTTTGTGGCAAAGCTCACAATAAATTAATTCATTTTCCAAAAGAAGCAAAAAGTGTTTTGTCTACGAAGGCGGATGCGTCGGATGTCGTAAATAATTCGCCGTCGGGGGGAAAAAATACTGAGCAAAGTTCTACTCTCTCCCCCAATAAGTGGATTACGCCTTTCGTTGGAACAAATTTAATCGAAAATAAAAATGTAATCTTGTCTACTGTAAAATGTTTGATAAAAGACAAATGTTCGCAGTGGCAGGAAGTGAGATGCATGCTCGATGTAGGCTCGCAGATTTGCATTATGACTCAGCAATGCTTACAAAGGTTACAACTAAAAAGTGAAAGGATAAATCAATCTATTTCTTGCATTAATAATGCTTCGCTGGCAGTTAATCGCGGAGTTACAGCAACTGTGGCGAATAAAAATAAAAGTTTTGAAAGAAATATTTCCATGTTAGTTGTACCAAAAATAACGGATTTAATTCCTCATCAAAAATTAGATACGTGTGTGCAAATTCCAGAATCTATTGAGCTTGCGGATTCTAATTTTAATATACCGGGAAAAATAGATATTTTAATTGGTGCTGAATACTTTTATGATATAATAAAGCCTGGTAAATTAATTGCAAAGAATGCGAATATGATATTACAAGATTCGGTTTTTGGGTATATTGTGGGAGGTAGTATTCCAAGATCAAATAAATTAGATTCTAATTATTGCGGTTTAATATGTGGAGCAGATGACTTAAATTCAAACTTGAGAAAATTTTGGGAGATTGAGGAAATAGAAAACGATTTACCTAAGAGTAAAGAAAATTCTGTATGTGAGGAACGTTATGCGCGAACGCATAGGAGAGATAAGTCAGGAAAATATATAGTGACTATGCCATTTAAAGAACATCCTTCATGTTTAGGGAATTCAAAAGATATTGCTGTAAGGTGACTTGAATCGTTATGGACTCGTTTGTCTAGAGACCAAGAGTATTTAATCTTGTATTCCAATTTTTTAAAGGGATATGAAGAATTAGGACATATGACTGAAGTCAGAGATAGTGCTGAGGTCGGTGTGACTTATTATATGCCTCATCATGGCATTTATAGGCCTCATAAAAGTACAACAAAATTGAGAACAGTATTTAATACTTCCACCTTGACTACTAGTGGAAAATCCTTAAACTCCATTCAATATAACGGTGGAGTTATCCAAGATGATTTGTTTACATTGTTAGTGAGATTCCGTAAACACATCTTTGCATTTACGGGAGATATTCTTCAGATGTACCGCATGATTAATATAGATGAGAGTCAAAGAAACCTCCAAAGAATTTTGTGGAAGGAGGGCATTAATGATCCGGTTAAAGTATACCAACTTAATACCGTAACATATGGAACAGTTAGTACTCCCTTCCTAGCGATGCGAACTCTGAAACAAATTTCACTTGATGAAGGAAAAAACTTTCCAATTGCAGCATCGGTCCTGTGTGAGGACTTTTACATGGACGATGTTTTGAGTGGTGCAAATACATTAGAGGCAGCAAAAACTCTGCAACATCAGCTTATTGAGATTTTAAAAACCGCTCAAATGTCATTACACAAATGGTGTGGGAATAATTCAGAGCTTACACCAATAACGGAAAAGGAATACGAATTCTCATCTACAGATGAAATAAAAACTTTAGGCATTTCCTGGAAGTCTAGAACGGACTGTTTTACCTTTAAGGTAGAAGTGGAGCAAAATGCTCATCCTACTAAAAGATCAGTTTTATCCATCATCGCTAGACTTTTTGATCCACTTGGATTGCTTGGTCCAGTGATCACGAAGGCCAAAATTTTCATGCAACAATTGTGGTTGCTTAAAATTGATTGGAGTGAGGCGCTTCCTACGAAAGAAGCTTGTGAATGGAAAGAATTTGTGAAATCTTTAATGATGTTGAACGATATGAATATTGAAAGATGCATTGTGATTCAAAACGCTAAAGTGATTGAACTCCATGGCTTATGTGACTCTTCCGGAAAGGCGTATGGGGCTGCAATATACGCCAGAACGGTCAATTTGGTTGAAGTTAAAGTAAAGCTAGTTGCGAGCAAGTCCCGTGTAGCTCCAATTAAACAGGTAACAATACCTCGATTGGAGTTATGTAGTGCTGTTTTATTGACAAAATTAATGCATAAAGTACAGAATGCATTAAAAATGGATATTGCATTAGTCTTCTATTGGTCAGACTCTACAATAGTTCTATCGTGGATGAAAAAGAACCTAGGGAATTAAAGACTTTTGTGGCGAATCGAGTAGTGATTATTCAAGAGTCTACCAAAATAAACCAGTGGCATCATGTTCCTTCGAACTTAAACCCCGCAGACATAATTTCGAGAGGACTTGATCCAGAGAAAATTCAATTAAATGACTTGTGGTTGTTCGGTCCATCCTTTCTTCAAAGAGTGCCTTGTGAACTTCCCTGGTGATAGCTACGATCTTCATAATAGTGAGTTATACCAAAGAGAGCTAAAGGATCATCAAGGAGAACCAGTTTGTCTTTTAGTGCACAACAGTGAGATTCTTCCCATTATTAATAAGTGTTCTTCATTTACGAAACTACAAAGAATAATTGCATGGTGCATGCGATTTAAGGAAAATGCAAGAAATCCCTTACAGAGAACTACTGGCAACTTAACTGAACCAGAATTATCTGCTGCTTTAATTTGTTTAGTGAGAAGTGTGCAATTTGTGTTCAGAAGGCATATAGATATATATGAAGATATTCAGTGTATTATGAAAGGGGAAAAATTATCCAATTCCAGTAAATTATTAAATTTGTCTCCATTTCTTGACGAGAAGAATGTACTCCGTGTTGGCGGAAGACTGCAACATTCTGAACTACCATTAAATCATAAACATCCTATGTTAATCCATAATAACTGTAATATTTGTGATTTGATTATTGATCATTATCATGTGTTTTATCTCCATACAGGTGCAATTCTGACGTACACAATTCTGGATCACAAATGGTAGATCCACAGTTAAAAGAGTATTGCATAAATGTTTAAAATGCCTTAAGGTAAGTGCTAAGGCTAAAAACCAAATGATGGCAGATTTGCCCAGTGCCAGAGTAAACATTTCTAGAGTATTTTCTAAAGTCGGTATTGATGTTTGTGGACCATTTAGTATTAAGTTGTTTTCTGGTCGATTTAAAAAATTGTATAAATGTTATGTATGTATATTTATATGTTTTGTTGTTAAAGCAGTTCACCTTGAAATTGTAAATAGTTGTAACTCAGATGCTTTTATGGGTGCTTTAAAACGATTTATTTCCCGTAGAGGAAAACCCAGTGATATCTATAGTGATAATGGTAGAAATTTCGTGGGAGCAAATAATGAGTTAAAGAAAATATTAAAAGATTTGTTCAATAAGAAAAATACAGGGAAATTTGAAACATTCAGTGCCTCAGAAGGCATCATTTGGCATTTTAATCCACCTGCTACCCCTCATTTCGAAGGTTTGTGGGAAGCAGGCATTAAATCATTAAAATCGCACCTAAAAAGAGTTGTAGGAGATGCCGTTCTTACTTATGAAGAATTGAGCACCCTTGTTACCCAAGTAGAGGCAATATTAAATTCTAGACCTCTTAGTAGTATTTCTAGTGATCCTAATGATGATTTTATTCTCACCCCAGCCCATTTTTTAGTTGGATCGTCGTTAACAGCATTACCAGATCCAGATTTAACTGAGAAGTTAAAGAGAAGAATGAATAAGTTAAATAGATGGCAATTGGTACAAAAGCTTACTCAAATATTTTGGAGAAAATGGTCATCAGAGTATTTAAATCGCTTACAATCACGTGTCAAATGGCACAAAGGTGAGAAAAGGTTTAAAGTAAATGAAATTGTACTGGTAAAAAATGAGGATAACTTTAAAACTCTTAATTGGAACGTAGCAAAAATAATTAAGGTCCACGCAGGAGAGGATAATATAATAAGAGTTGTAACATTGAAATCAAACAAAGGTATATATCAACGTCCAGTAAACAAGATTATTAAATTACCTTTTTATGATTGATTGTCAATTTGAATTGTATATGTATATGTGTTACTATTCATTATTATTGTATTTAATTGTTTGAATATTTTCTATTGTGTATTAATAATGTATACTTTGTATTATGTTGAAAATTTTTCAAATTTGTCAAGGCGGGCAGTATGTTGTGCCCCCTGACCGCTTTTGTGAAACGGCGCTGCTGTCGCCTTGTAATGAAAAAGAAAGGGCAGACGCGACTGAGCGCGCAGAGTATGCGGTTGAAATAAAGTATGAGAAATTTTATACAGTCCACTTAGTGTGTATTACTTTAATGAGATAAGTTTTCTAATAAGGAGCTATCGAGGGCCAAACATGGGACGAGAAGATTTTTCAGCTGTGCAGACAGTGAAGAGATGTTATTCGATAGGGCTATTGATGCTGGTGTGGAAGTTTGGTAGGCAGTGAGCACTACTGGGTATGTTGTGGAGGTGGAGATGACGGGCATTTGTTGCTGTGCTTGAATCTGGATTGCTCTTTGTCTTATTCTTTCTTCCCAAACATTCACGGTGAGAGGAGGAAGGTTTGAGTTTTTTTTCTTCCGTTTCAGGTTTCTGTTTATTGATAGGATTTTTGGAGCAGCTCAGGAAATTTGCCCGGTGAGCTTCTTTGCAATGACAACATTTTGGTGGTTAGTCCACAGGCTTATTACATAACTGAGTGAGATAATCACCGTCGCATTTCAGGTATCTGGGAGGATAGTAGCAGTGCAGGGAGTTAAGAAAAATCCTTGACATCTGTAATATTGCGGAGGACCGGCTTTTTTCTTTAGAGTTTCAACTTTAATTTTGATTGAGCAGACTTCGGAAATGTTATATAGGTCATTAATAATTTCTTACTGGGGCATGTCTATAGTTAGATCACGTATGATAACTTTTATGCATTCGTTCTCGGGGAATTGGAAGGTGTAGGCAGATAAGTTGTGTTATTCAACGTATCTTCGGATGGTGATGTAGACAGCTGCGGTTTGAGGAAAAATTTTCAGACTGGTACCAATGAGACGTGCCGAGAGCTTCAGTTTACTTAGGTTTTGCAGTTCTTTTAAAAGGGCTATGGAGTTATTGACGTTATCTATAGTGATGGGTGGAGTTGAGGTTGAGCTGGATGTCTGCGGTGTTGCAGTTGACCCTTGGGTAAGCTGACTGATGGTGGAGGTGCTTGGAGAAGGATTTGTATTGTTCACAGGGGCATTAGCCGTTGTATTTTTCCAAGGCTAGGTTATTCCTTCAGATTGGATTATTGGCAGGAGGTTGTTGCGTATGTTCCGGAAGGAGAGGAGGTGAGTCATCCATCTGAAGGGATTCTGGAGGGTCCTCTATAGAGAGGTAGCTGAATTTGTTTGAATAGATCATTTGATCTGGGTTTTTTTTTTTTTTTTTTTTGAGCTGTCATTAGCTTTTGAACTTTTCTTACCCCTTAATTTCATGGGGATTCGGTTTTGGATAATATTGGGATTAGCCATACCCGAAGATTGTTAGATGTAAGCTGTGCTAATTCAGATTTAAGCTCGTCTTGTATTATATTCGTATATTTGGCACGAGCCTTTACAATGAAAATAGAGTAATTTTGCATAACTTCATTTTTGATGGATTCGTCGGGAAAAATTATTTTGGGGATTTTATTTAATTTTCCTTCCATAAAAATAATTGTGGAGAGGCATTCTATTGAGTTATTGCACGAAATTAAATTAATTTTGAGAGTCTCTTCGTTTACCGGCTCAATAAATGAGGGAAACAACTCACCATGAACAGAAACATCAGGTATGTTAGTGGTGTCCATGTCGGTTTCGGTTGAGAGGCAAGATGACTTCGGGGAGGTCAGTGTCGGATCTGTGATCGTCTCCCCGGGAAAGGAGATGGCTGAAGGACCAGGTGACGTCAGGGAGAGAGCGCAAAAATAAAAAGAAGGGCGAAGATCGTCGAAAGCAGAAACAATGCGAAGGAATCCAAAATTCTGCTATCGTCACTTAAGGCATACATTTGGTTTGGTTTTATTAACGTCGTACTAGAAGCAACAAGAGGGCTATTGGTGACGAGGATAACACCTGAACTGTTACTCCCTTCTCCTAACTTCCACACCACTCCTACGGGAGTACTTTGAGCCCCAACAGATTTAACGTGCATCAGCCCCGGCTACACGGCGTGTCTTTAGTGGCATCAAAGCTCAAACCCACGACGGAACGAAAACCGCCGACCGCGAGTCTGATGCCTTAACCACTAGACTACCTCGACCACCTGGGAAACATAGAGAGAGAGAGATGAATCAACATTCAAGCTACTTTCTCTCCTCCATTTCTGGCTTTCTTGTGTTAGCTGGTCGGGTTGACAACTTGTAATTTTCCTTTGATTTTAGCGATTTTAAAATGTTTTTAATAAAAATATAGTTATTGTTAATTATGTGTGTTAAGTCTTGTGTGTGAAGTTTATTTACCTTCTGACCTGGAGTAAGTTCCATATCACATATATGGTAAATTACCATACGCTCCACGCGTATGAATGAAATGAGTCTCCAATCATAAGCGGGTAGAACAGCTCGAAATGCAACACGTATATTCACATGTGTGTGTGTTTATAGCTTCCAGTTAAAACGAAATATACAACCGAGTGTGATAGAAGAGTCCCACTGCAGCTCATGCATGCTGTAAGAGGCAACTAAAATAGATACCCAGTGTATGGGGTGTAACCAACCCCCCTGCCTTTGGGGATTATATCAGGGGACTGATCCTCCAGGTTGGGGTTCCTCTGGGGCTTGCCTTTAAACAGATATGGGCATCATGACCCCGAAGTACCCTAGTGATCTTTTCTTTCTCATGGGGCTTACCGTCTGTGGTAAACATGAGTGACGTCCCCCCCCCCGGGATACCCTTGTGACCATTCTCTATTTTTTCTCTTCCTATGAACCAATTTATATCTTTTCCTCCATTTTTTTTCATCGTCTAAATCACAGTTTAATCTTGTGTGACGCGTCATGGCCACATGTAGTTCTTGTGCCATTAAAATATCATCACTCACTATAAGGAAATACATTGTATTTACTAGAGGGGGTCTCAGAATAAAATTTGAATTTACTTCAGAATAAAAAACCTACTTATAAACATATAGTTTGTGTATTGCGTTTTTATAAGACCAAATACTGGATCCAATGCAAACTAAGTTCAATACCTTCGTCTTCTATTCAATTTTACATACAACGTGTGTACCAAAAATAAGTTGAATGATCTCGCACCGCCTAAGCAAGTCGCTAGCAATGTACGTCCAGTGACAGGAAAGGTGGTGGTGGGTCTCGGGAAACCAATGATTTCCACTTTAGTTGCCTGCAGGCTAGTCTACAGTGCGCTTCTATGCTAGTTCAAACCCTTGTTTAAGTGATTCGTTGGAATTTCTAGATGCTACGTTTCAAGGACCAGCGTTACGTGATAAAATTTTGTGTTGCGCTCAAGAAAACCGGTTCTGAGACCATTACCATTCTGAAGGAAGCTTATGGTGATAATTCCATGTCCAAAAATATGTTTTTCTGCTGGCACAAGATGTTATAAGAGGACAAAGACTGCTCTGCACGCCCGTAAACGTCACATTCCGGTCTATATGAAAAGAAAGTGAGGGCAAGTTGAATTTTGATCGACGCCTGAATGTTAGAATCTAGATAGGTGAGTGTAATACCCTTAAGAAACTGTGCATCGTATTGTTACCCAAATTTCGACATGCTGAAGATCTGCTCGAATTTGATCCTAAAGGTATTTTCCGATGAATAGAAGGCTACTCGTGCAATAATCTCGCGTGACCTCTTGGAGCAGTGGGATAATGGGATCTTGGAGCAGTGGGATGAGTTTGCATGTCTTGGATAATATAATTACAGGTGTATAACTGGGTAAAAATTATTTTTACTCAAATATTGAAGAGGCTGATACAATGTGCCTAGAAGAACTGTTGAAAATCAGATGTGATGGAGAAAATAAAAATAAATTCAATTGAGGTGAATATGAATTCTTTTAGTAAAATAAAAAAATACTGATCCTATATCCAAATATGGGTGAAATGATATTCAGTTTAATGATATCTTTCTTTTCCTCTTATCTTCTAGAATCGGGATTTAGTGCAGTTAATCGTATTATGACCAAAGAACGAAGTCCCCTGAATATTTTCGAAAAGAAGGGAGGAGACTTCGTTTGTTCATCACAAAAATTGAACCGGATATTTAATATTTAATTTTCCAGCCTCAGCCTCAGGGATCCCACTAATTATTCAATTAACTAATGTAATTTCAATGTATGCAAACTACAAAAAGGAATAGATTTAACTATAAGTTGTTTTATAAAGATTTATTCTTCCGAACTTAGGGAAAATCCGAAATAAAGTACTTGGAAAGTTATTATTATACGCTGTAACTTGCTGTTACTCTGCTTTATAAATTTTATAAAGTTACTTCCCATCTTTATAAATCCCTATTACTGTGGAACCGGTGGGTGATTAGAAAAGTTTAGTGGGTGGTAAATATAAAAACACTGATTACCCTTGATCTAAATCTGTGGTTCCTAAACTTATTTAACCCATTGACCCCTATTTATAATCAAAACTAGCCCCCGGATCACCAAGTGAAAAAGCTACATAAATACATAGTATAAAAATTACAAATTTAAAAAAACATTTGTTGAAGAAAGTATTTATTGAAATTATAACTTTTGTTTAAAATAAAAATTTAGAAAAATTAATGACTTAGATGAACTTGATGAGACGTTATGAGTGTATTTATGTCCGGCTCAATGTTTGTGAGTAGCAACCTCAAATCCCCACGGTCACTAGTTTCTATTCCTTTTTTTTTTTTTTTTTTCGTTATGAGGTTTATAACGGCACGTTCTACCAAATAGGAAGACGGGAAAGCAGTCAACAACTTCTGTAAAATAACCCATAATAAGGGATAAAAAAATTGGGATCTGTTTTTGTTACCAGAATTTGTGGTATCCTTGTTCAAACATTGGTTTAAGTTCCTCATTTGTGGATAGTTCAATAAGCTGCTGCTGTGTTAGTATGAATTTGTCTGTATTTGGAATCAGAGTTTGTAGACGTGTAAAAGAGTTCAACACCCATTCGGGAATATCGAAAAATCTATTTAATTCAGTAAATAACGTTTGACCTTCCGTATCGGTTTTCAAACATTTAGCAAATAACAATTTTTTGCGAAAATTTTCTTCTTTTACAAATCTTACATAAGCTAAATGTAAAGCTTCATTTCCTGGTAAAGTGGACTCGTCAAGCTGTATGGAAAATTCAGATGTTTTTAAGTAATCACATAAAGAATTTCTTACGCATTGAACCATTTCGTCAATCCTTCTTTGTACTGTATTATTACTCAGTAGAAATCTTTTCTTATAATGTCGAAAGCTGGTTTGTGCAACATGGAGCTTAGACCTCACTTACAGTTGGTAAAATAAGTTCTTCACCAATAGTGTACGGTTTTCCGGACTTTGCAATCAATAAAGAAATGTTATAAGAAACACACAGTCCATCGTCATTTCGATTAGATATTGTCCCTATGAGTTGTTGCAGTGACTGTGTTTGCAGATACTTTTCTTTGACTGTTTGAAAAAATCTTAAATCCTTATCTTTTTTTTTTGTCACTATGGATTTTTATTAAATGTTCCTTAAGCTTGGAAGGTTTCGTTGAATCATTTAACATAGTTTTAATACATAGAAGACACATAGGTAAAGTACTATTTCCTGGTGATGAAATAAAGCCACACTTCAAATATTCAACATTTCTCTGTCTGCATTTTTTCTTCGACTCACTCTGGTAAAAAAGGATATAAGAAAATTTGTAAACTAAATGTTTTATTTGCAGCAAACCACTGTTTATTAGTAACTTTTTCATTGGAATGCTGCAGTAAAGCCCTTTTGAATTAATTCATTGACGTAAGGATAAAATTTCACGTAATTTTTGAGCAAAATATCATTCTCAATAATTAATTTCTTTCAAAAAACATTTGAATTAAAAAAAAAACAAAAAAACTTACGATCTCTTCCCAAGTTTTTAATAAAAAGAAAGGTAAATCCTTTTTCAATATGCATACTGATTACTTTTTAAATATAGTAATCCCTTAACGTATGAGATGCATAATTTTTTTCAAAAGTAATTTTATTCAAATATACTTACGTAACAAAAGTGCATTATTTGCGTAACAATACAAAAAAATGCAACTATACCAAAACTTCCAACTAACAATACAAAACTTCTTTTTACCTGAGACTGGGAAAAATAATTTATAACTTCGTATTAGAATAACATAGAACTAAATTGTTGACTAGATGTACGATATACGACTCTTTTATAGCTAATGTTTATATTGTAGACTAATTAGTGCATGTAGTGGCGTTATTGCGTTCCTGTAAGAACCTGTTTTCGGCCATCTGTCTCGCACCGTGCCATGCTTGTTATTAACTTAAGTAGCTGGTGCCATCTATTAGAACTATTATATCATGTGTCAATGGATTTTTTTTTATTTTCGTTTTTGAGGGATTATATCAGGTTTTTATAGTTATTTTGTTATTATTTTGTTGCTATATTGTTGTTAGCGTGTTGATGGAAATCAAAAGCTTAAATTTATTGAAATAAATTTAACAATAGCTAAGTTTCAGTAATAACAGTAAAATAATTTATACACACCATTGTTACTACAAGTGACAAATCAGTGGAAATAAGTTTTGTCAATGTTCATTCACAAAAGGTTTTACATAACGCTCAGTACTTAAGTAACATAATATATATTAAGCAACGATCTATATTTATATTTTACTCAGGACGTATAAATCTCTGCTATTTTATTTTTTGTTATTTATTTAAATTTCCATAATAATATAATGGATCACTATTTTATTATTTTATATTAAGCCTTGCGCGGAACCCCTGATGTTATTCAGGGACTCCCAAATCAATTTTAATTTTTGACGGACTTCCTGAATGATATCGGGGACCCCTGGGTTTCCGTAGGGACCACTTTAGGACCAGGTTGTTAAAAAAGTTTGAGGGCTTTTTTTTTTGACATTATTGGTTTGAAAGTTGAAAGTACTTAACATTAGTCTGATTATTATGTTTTAGTCTTTTTCTTTAAGATAAATGTGAGTTTTTTTGTTTTTTTTTTGTTTTGCATGACTCCAGACTAGGCAAAAGTAAAAGAGAATTGGTGTGAGAATTAGAGTAGATAAATAGTTTTTAGTACTTCTATGTCCAAAGGTGTGTAAAGTTTCGGAGTACTCCTTCCACATTTGGGAGATTCCATATCAGAGAAAAGAGAAAATTAAAGGAGTTACGTAATTAGAGAGTAAAAAAGGTTTAAAGATGTTTACCTTTGAGAAAAACAAGATTTGTAGTCGCCGTATTGACAGCAATGGACGATGTCGGCTTTCTTCGATCTCAGCGCGGCCAGCAGGAAGTTATCCGGAGACGACCTAACCAAACTACCCGAGCCCAGACAACACCTCCTAAATACTAGTACTTAGGAGGTGTTGGTCCAGCTGAATAGGTACGGGGGTTGGTGTGAAAGCGTAGGCAGAATGCAGTGTTCTGATTGGTTGAATGCTTCCGCTCAGTTTTCGAAGAAGGGGAGAGGAGAGAAAACTGCTATGAAGTAAGTGAAAACAG
This sequence comes from Nephila pilipes, assembly GCA_019974015.1. NCBI lineage: Eukaryota > Metazoa > Arthropoda > Arachnida > Araneae > Nephilidae > Nephila > Nephila pilipes. Next base: position 1,182,532 of record BMAW01041703.1, on the reverse strand, counting down.
AGAGCTCAAAAGAATAATAAAGAAGAGAAAAGGAAAGCCTTCGAATCTCTCCGAATAAAAAAATTTATCATTTAAATTTAATGTGGATGGAATAAGTATGGGGTTTCAGGGTCTCGTAAGAGACGCGAGAAAAAATATCTATTGATGTAGGAATTCGCGGGAATGAAATCCAGAAAAGCAATTTTGAATAAAGAGAAAAGATTTAATGAAATTGATTACGGATATTTTCGTGTTCGGAAAAATTTTGAATAAAGAATCTATGGAAGAATTTTGAAGAACAAGCATACTGGTACCCGATTTCCATTGCTAGGGGGATTCCTGTCCATCCCGGTAGGGAGTAGGTTTTAGCCGAAATAGGTAGAGGGTGATATCAGCACACCTCTAGTTTGTGTCGTGGAGTCGGTAATCAAAAGGAAATATTGAAGTAGCTACGCTCTCACTCTTTTAGCTGTAGGAAAATTTTCGAATGCTCGAGGAGAGCTCTTGGGTGATTCAAAAAGAACAAAAAATTGTGAACAAAAAATTTAGCTGAAATGGAAATATTTTCCCTTTTTAAATTTTGGCTTTTGTGCATATTTTGATATTATAGAGTTATTTGGATGATCATTGAATATTCAATGTAGAAATTCCTCCGATGACACATGTATCTTTTAAAAATATTCGAATATTGATATGTAGTTTTCAAGAATTCAATAAAATACTTGAGATATAAAGGGATGTTTCAGTATTTTATAAAAACGCAATATCATTGGTTTAGTATAAATGTAAGTAAAGAGTTGTTTCTCAAGTATTTTGCTTTATTTTAAAAATAATTGTTTGTAAATACATTTTTATTAAAATGAAGTCTGTAACAAATAAATGTTCTCTCAGCAATAGTACTTTTCTCTTTTATTTAGATCAATTTAAAATCAAAATATTCTTGATATCCTTAGTCTGAGATCGTAATTTTTTAAATCTTATTTACAAATCTACTAGTCTGTCTGTTTGTTTGTTTATCCGTTATACAAATCCATTCCGTTGATCGTACCGCTCCAGAAAATTTTAAGGTGCTTCTCTAATGACTGGAAGAAGCAGTGAGCCTAATCCCACTAAAATCAATTTTCAACTTTATTTTTGGTGATATCTTCGAAAACTCCCTTTTCCACAATTTTCCCACGCTAGTTTTTCAAAAATCGGTTAAAAATAACTGAGATTCATTCATTTGTGTTCCAAGCTAAATCTTTATTAATAGGAGTTTGTACGTGTGTAGTTGGCATATCACAAAGATGAAATTGTGGTGTATCTCTATTCCCCGACTCGTCTGTAAATATTAGTCAAAATTTTCAAATCTAAACTTCAACTTAATTCCAAGCATAGATAAAATAATTAGAAGATAATCACTCTCCAACAATTCAAGAATCTAGTCGGTTACGGTTCAAAATATTAATTATGAATTCTCTAACAGGGGAAATCACTCTACCAGTTCAATGTTGCCGTGAGAACAAAAAATTCTATTTTGTTCAAAGAATATGTTTACGAAAATACGATGCGAGAAAATCCTCCGAAGAGTAATTCGACCTGACAGAGTTGGGTCCTAATCTCAAAAAAACCATGGACCTGCAATAAACTCCAGCTCACTATTCAAGACCTTCACAATAGCAATATTCTCTTCAATTCTTTGTAGGTTTTATACAATTTGCTTATATATATTCATTCCACTTCTGAAGTTTATTTAATTTTTGTTACCACTTTTTATTTAGTTGGAATGATGCTGGAAACTTACATACGAAGTCAAAAAGAAACCCCAGATGTGGTTAAGAGAAATTCCTCGAATAGCCCACGTAACAAAATGGCCCATTAGCAAGAAATTTTGTGCTCTGAAACAATGAGTATTGATGGTGTACACCACGAAGAGAATTTTTCGGAATTCGCTTTAGATGTTTTTAAAATTCAATGCTGAGGTGACAGATTAGCAATTTTTTGTGTCCACTGCACATAAATCTCGTGCATATTATGTCACATGATGTCACGGTAAATGTTTGACTGTATTACAGATATCTTTGGTGCATATTAAGTCACATTACGTCATGATCTATTTTGCTTCGTACAATTTATACTTATTGGAGTTTTTAGATAGTTATACTTATTTATTTTTTATTCTCTGTAGTAAAAATATGAATCTTTTCTCAATGAATAATTGAAAAAACATTCTTTTAAAAGGCAAATTTTAAAATATATATTTGTGTGTTCTGTTTATCTTTCATCAAATACCACTGTTTATTCAATGTGAAACTAGAGCTGATAAAGTTACTGTAAGAACAAACAAGCGGATTCATGGAAAGTGTTAGAAATAATAATACCCTGGAAGACACATTTTATAAGCTGTGTTCACATTTGGTAGGGCTAAAAATTTATACATTTTCCCTCTGAGTGGAATATATCATTTACTCAAATGAATTCAATTTCCAAGATAAGATTTTACCAATTACCACTATAAAGCGAATTATTTGATTAAATAATTCCAATTTCAATGACTTTATCATTACAGCTACAGATGCTTAAGAAAGTCTACATATAGCATTTATTGCAGATGTTACACAAAATGCCTATTTTGCTTATAGATTAAATAACAGCAATTTAATTTTTACTGCAGAAGCTCCAGCTATTTGCCCCGTATTAGGCGATTTGACAGAGTTAAACAAAATTATATTAATTATTGCGATAGTTTTACTCTATTTTATCTGCGCTTTAAAACTATTCAGTTATCCTTTAAAGCTATCCATAGTCTAACTAGCAAGATTTTTATGTAATCATATTAAATCAGCTTATTTTTGGGATTCCGGGACACTCAAAAATACTTTTGAATAAACAAGTGGATAAATGAACAAACAAGTGGATAAATTTGCAAGATCGGAAACAAAATGTAATGTATACATCGACTAGATTGCCTCGGAAGACATATTTACTAAAATTTATGAAACAGAATGAAAAAAAAGTAACAATTGTTTTTATTCCAGCAAATATTTGAAATTTTGGTCAACATGCCGAACATAAAAACAAACAAACATACAATTGGGCAAAAAGCAAAAGAGAGAAGATTCTGAGTACATTGATCATCAGTAGAATAGTCATCACTTCAGGCAGAAATATACACAAATGTAATATATTACTACTATGGTCGTTCAATAAATTCTTAGAAATTCCAAGAAATGGTACCCATAGCATTGAAAATGGTTTCTTTATAGTGAGCATTATGACTTACTAGACAGCTGTCTAAGTCTCATAGACTCGTTGGCGTGGTGTGGGAGTTAGGAGAGGGGGTGATAGTTCAGGTGTCGTCCTCGTCACTTGACCGAGGTTAAAAATTACGAGGTCCGTCACCTAAAGCCCTCGTGTTTCTTCTGGTGCGACGTTAATAAAACCAAACCAATCAGTTTCTCGTATTCTTGATCATGAATACGAGTAACTGAGACTAAGGCAGTTTCTAGTGAGTCATAATCCTTACTAAAAACAAGCCATTTTCGATTCTACGAGCGCCATCTCTTGGATTTTCTTGAGACTTGCTGAACGACCCTTATTGATGTTACATTTTTTCTCCAATTACACAGTTCTTTTCATAATATTATTTTAAAAGGGAATATTTGAAAGATTTTTACTATGAAGAAATCCATTGAAACTTACTTTTTACAAATTTTTCATTTTTATTTATGTAAATAATGAAAATAAATTTTATTTGTATAATGTAAATAATGTATATAATGTATATAAATTTTATTTTTAAAAAATCTATCTACATTAGACAAACATATTGTAAACATAATTTAACATTAGTGAATGTGTTTATTAAAATATATTTAAAATTCAGATAGTAACAATTTGCTTCAATTTTCTCAGGTGTAACAATAAGAATGTAGTTAAAGTAAATTAAATTGAACTATTAACTTTACATTATATGGTCAAAACCTCATATAGAGTTAATTATTTAAGATGCATTTATAATTGAAGGTTGTTTTCATTACTTTTGAATTTAGATATAGGCTAATATGATATGAAATATATAAGAAGGAATAGAATTAAGTTTAAGCTTTAGAATAAAGTTTTTAAAATTAATCACCTAATTCGAAATTATTAGAAAATATAGGATGCATGCAATTTTAGGTTTTGTAATATGATTGTTTGCATTAATGTCGTACTAGAGCAACGTAATGAACTTTTTGGCAACGGTTCGACCAAGGTTTTGATGAAAGGAACGACATCTGAAACTGTATATTCCTTTTATTCCACATCACCGTTTTTGATTTTAATCAGGATTCGAACATTGATAGCCAGTAAACTCGCATTCTTAGCTATCAGGCTATCTTATCCTTTCAATTTCAAATGCTGCATTAAATAATTATTATAAAATATATAACGATTATTATAAATGATAATGTTATTTATAAAATCATAGCTAGCTTCTGTTTGTTGTACAATATATCACAATTTACTTTAATAAGAAAATTTTAATTTAATAATATATATCTTCGATAAAAAAAAAAAGTTATTTAAAACTTGTAAATTCCTATATGCAATATTTTCAAAACAAGACTTATTACAAATATACCTTTATTTGCCAAAGTTTCATTAGAGTTTATTTGATCCTCAATTTGTTAGAAATTCCAGCAAAAACATTATTAGACATTGTTTATTAAATAATAATAATAATAATTAAAAAAAAAACAAGAAACCCTTTCTCGTTTCTTTGCCTTTAATTTGAGAATAAATATGAAAATTGTGTCTTTCATTGCAAATATTTGACAGGCATATTTAATTTTTTGTTTGTACATTCTGTGTTTTATAAGTTTCTGTTGTACTGATGTATACATGTGACATTAATCATGCTGTGATATGATTACTTGTAAAAAAAAAATAAAGCTATTATTGTCTTAAATTTATTTAAAGGAATTGTTATACATTATGGTCTGACTACAAAAGAAAACTGCGTTAAACTAATAATTTTTAAACCTTTATTTTCAAAATTAGAATAATAAAAATAAAATAATCTTTTAAAAAATAAGTGGTAAGGGTTATTTATATTAAATTCTTTGTCCTATAGTTATAAAAATTAGACTCTTAATAAAAGCGAGTCCCTTAGTATGCATTTCTTTTTCATTAGTCTTTCTTTTATTAAAAATCTAAGAATTAGGCGCAAAACTTTAGATAAAATTCTAATAATTATTTCATTTTATGCATCCGTATATTGACATACATCATACAGCAGTTTGTTCCGAGAAGTTTTCAACTTCTATTAAAGTTTATATGTCATGTAATTAATCATTGTAAAACTTTCAGAATATTTCATATTAAATGATCGATGAAGATATTTCATTAACATTGTTTACTTTTTTGTAAATTAAGTGATTGAATGAAAAAAAGTAGGAAGTAATAGGAATAGATTCTTTAAGATAATAAAAAAAAAAAAGGAATAGGTATAGTAAAAAAAAAAAGTTCTCGAAAGGAAGGATGACTTTGCAGCAGCTCTCTTCAACAACGATAACATGAGTTAAAATGCTTTAATAATCACCTCGATAAGGGAATTCCTTTTGAATTAATTGTTAAGAGCATTTCAAAATAACATCGAAAGAGTTTTTTTCGATCCCGAAGATTATAAATTCGAATAGCCCTTTGTGACGGGAGAACACCAACCAGCGAAATTGTTTATTGAAGTAGTAAAAAAATCAACTTCTATGTATTACTTTCACAGGGTATTGCTCTCAAATACTTGAACAATATTGAATGACAATATAAACTTAAGGCTGAGTGCTAACCACAAATTGGACATTCTTCAAGTGGGAAAGTGAGAAAAAAGGGGTAAATGAAAACAGATGAGGAAAGAGAAATAATTTCCTCAAGCACCATTTGCGAGTGGGGAGACAACCAGAATCACTTCGAAATCAAAGAAAATATCGAAAATTAAGAATAACATAGCATGTAATTTCTGTTTTATGAGATAACTGTTTACTTCTGTTCATAACGACTAGTATCGTAAAGTATTTCATCATCTTTTAATAACGCCTATCCCTCCGCCTCTCCACAAGTGGAGGGAGTTTTTGGGTTTTTTTTAGTTTCGAACAGTGTAGGCTTCTAATTATCGATGGAAGCAAAGGCAATCTGTTCCGATAGGACAGACATGGGGATGGACGACACTACTTCTCCGACTTTTATCTCAACCGATAGCCAACCAGGTGCAGCCTTACAACTGGCGTCGGTGTCGCCATCTAGGAAGATTTTTGATGATCAATTCTTCATGGATAACTTCTTTCTCACCAAGAAAGCCATCCAGGGCAGAAATGCATTCGCCGTCTGGGCATGCAAATTTGCCACTACCAAGAGAGACAACCCTGAAGTCGAGAGAGCCCACGAGGAAATCTGAAAAGCAGGAGAGAAATCCTCCTTATTGGACGACAAAATTCTCGTCCAATAAGGAGGCATTCCACTCTTTAAGCTGTCTGGAAGCAAAAAAAAAAAAAAAAAACTAGATCGTATTGTCAAGAAGGCAGAAACTCCTGCTCCCACCTCTCCTAAGAAAGTGGTCAAGCAGGCTCCTACTCCCTCATAGGGGAAAAATGTTTAAGCGCCTAGTGCTGCGAAAAAAAAAGAGAAGTGTGTGCGGGATAGTGATGGATTCATTCCACCTCCTAACATTTTACCAGGAAAGCCATAACCTCAATCGCATCTCTTGCGGTTAACACCAGCGGTCTAAATGAGCAGGAAACTAGTATCATGGAAGATGTCGATATAAATCTCGATACACTTGACCCTGAGGTGGTTGCACCATCAGTTAAGAAAACGAAAATCATAAACCCGAAAGGGGACTGGATATCCTTAATTACTCTTGCAAAATTAAAAGCACCATCCGTGTAGTCTAAGCTTATCAGTAGATTTTTTAAAGTCACTGTTGACAGTGCTGCAGACTACCGTAACCCTACTTCTTTTTTGACCCAATCAAAGTTGGAATTTAAATTATTCATGCTAAAATAGCAACGACCATTAAATACTGTCATCTGTGGTCTGACATCAAACACAGATCCAGATGACGTTAAAATAGTAATAGAGGACGAGGGTTTTAGGGTACACAAAACTATCCAGCTAACCCGTTTTAAAACAAAGGTATTCATCCTTTATTCTACTTACAAATCCCCAACGCCCCCAATATAGAGAAAATATACGAGTATACCTAGCTATTTGGCACTCGCATTCATGTAGAAAATTTTAAGAGGAAAAAATTCAACCAATTTTGGTGCTGCTAAGGCTGGTTTCTTTCCACTGAAGTCTGCCACCTTCCCGTCCAATGCATTCTAAGTGCAGGTCCTCATTCAGCAAAGGACTGCAGAAATTCTTACGAAGAACAATTTAAATGTGCTAATTGCTGCGGTTAACATGCCACTAATTGGCGTAAATGCTCTAGGCACCCGGCTAATCTCCAAAAAACTACAAAAAATAGTAACACTTCCAACTAGAAAGGAAGAGGCAGCGCTAACATGAAACAGCCTATCAAAAAGCAGCCACCTCCACAATCCCGACCCGACGTTTCATGGTACCGAAAAGTCTCACCTACCCAGCAATACGCTGTGGCGTTACAGGGTAAAACTTAGGAGTGTCCGCACATTATTTTCCGGCCCTCCGTGTAGCGTCTGATATAGACCGATGTTTCATTATTTTCTGAGTCTATTATGGACTTCTTTAAGCATAAAAATTAATAGCCCAGATGTGCGTGAATTCAGGATTGGATTTTGGAATTCAAATAGGTTGCATACAAAAATTCAAATGTTCGTGATTTTGTTCACGAGCAAAACCTTGATGTTTTCTTGGTTCAAGAAACTTTGCTCCAACCGATGCTCGAACCCCAGATAGCCTACTATTGTCTCTATAAAGGTTATAGAATTGATATTTTCCATCTTAGAACTCATGGTGGCACCACTATATATTGCAAAAATAAATTGATCCAGTGCTGAGTCCCTCATCCAAAATTAAATAATATGGACGCTACAGCAATCGAAACTGAAATCAATGATTTCCCACCCCTCAGAATCATTTCCATTAACCCTGAGAAATACAAAATACTCCAGAAAATACGTAAATGGCCGAGTTTTGAAATTCTTGATGGAGGTCCTAAAAATTATTAACTATTAGCAATAATGTAATCATTGCTAGTGACTTCAACACCACACATCCTGCGTAGAACAATGCTAGATCGAACGCGTTTGTCCCGATAAGGCTTAGAACTCTCAATAGTATGCGAAATGCGAGGGTAGCCGCTCTGCGGACTCTGTCTTCACTTCCCCATAGGAAGATCGGAAGGTAACATAAAAAATCTAGCAATTCTTAAATATATTCCTTTTCCATACGACATCCGAGTACTCATGAGATGACCTTGGATCATCTTCCGATTGTTCTAAATTTACAAACTGACTCTGTTCTTGCTAAAATTTCAGAGCAATTATCCACAAATTAGGATAATTTCAAATTTAACCTTCAAAATAAAAATATTCCGCTAGTCAAAATTATCAGCAATGAAGATATTGAGGAAGCAATTAACCAACTCAATCAAAATTTATCCAATGCATTTGCAGAAACCTCAAAACCAAAATTTAAAAATCTTCCTTGGTTCCTTCCTCAAATTAAAGAAACAATTCGCAGAGAAACCGAGTACGGAGACTTTAGCAAAGTACCAGGGATCCCTAATACCATTCTAACTTCCGTACTCTTCAGCATGAGATAGTTAGAGTGACAAGAATGCACGCTAAAAATCCCGATGACAATACACTTTGGCTTAAAGCTAAATTCCTTAGATGACCTCCTCTGCCCATTCCGCTCTTACAGGACACAGCCTGCAGTGTAGCAATTCACCCAATTGAGAAGGCTGAGGTGTTTGCTAGTAGTCTGGAAAATCAGTTATCCTCGAATCACGACGTTGAGAATCCAGAGTTCTCAATGCAAGTATCAGAAGAATTTGAAAAATTTCTTTCCACGCCAACCATAACGTGGTTGGTAGCATCACAGCAACGCGAAAAACCAAGCATCCGTTTCAGCGGACACAGGGCGAGAGTTTAACCGCTTCGCAGTTCCCTTCTTGCACACGGAAACCACTAAACGGACGGAAATTTTAAAGTACACTCATAAAATCAAACCTTGAAAAGCTCCAGGGGTGGATAGAATTACTAATCGCATGATTAAAAACTTCTCCCTCACATATATATTATTTTCTTAATATATTTGCTTAATTGTATGTTAAGAAATTCTTATTTTGATGATCATTGGAAAGCTGCCAAGATAATTCCAATTCTTAAAAATGGCTCGGATCTTAACATCCCTCAAAATTATAGATCAATTTCTTTGCTTAGTAGCATAAGTAAAGTATACGAATTTGTAACTTTTCGAAGCCGGAATCAATATATCGCTGCGAATATTATACCGCAACAGTGTGGCTTCGTTCCCAAAAGCAGTACTGTCCAAAAAAGAATTAAAAGCTGTCATTGGTCGTTATATGTGTCAGCAATTCCTTCCTTACACAGTCGCCATGGATGTCAGGCTTATATATCTAATAAACCTCAAGTTTTTAAATATATGTTTGGGACAAATTTTTTTGAAAGCGTTTTTCACTAGCCTCTTGCAAGAAAAGCTTTTCTAATTTGATTAAAAGCTGCTTTGGTCAACAATGAATCGAGTTAAACGTTTTGGCAATCATTTTCATTGAAAATGTAGCAGCTAAAAAGATTGATTTCGATGAAGCCATAAAAAATTTCAGAATTATATCTAGCTCAAAATAATTTTTTGCTTTGTTCGAGACAGAAAAGATAAAAACATTTTTTGAAATATCAAACATGGCAGAAATTGTTTTTACTTTTTCTTTATCTTAAATATTTTTGTTTCCAGCTCACTATACCTATTTCTTTTATTAATTAAATGATGGCATTTTTTATGGAAATAATTATAATAAGGGGATTTTGGGAAGGTTTCCTCCCCGATCCCCAAGAGTTTTAACTTCTCCTCTAGCAGTATTACACTTCGTAATAAAAGAAATGTTATCCTAAGAACTGAATTGACATTCACATTTTCTTTATTTATTTACTTTGATTATTACTATTTTCATTTTTGGTGCATTAGATGGAAAAATATTCCTTAAAATCTAAGAGTAATACTCAGAATTTTGAGTATTACTCTTAGTGTCAGACATAGAGTATTACTCTCTTTCATACATAATTTCAATAACATGCTAATGTTATTGAAATTATATATGAAAAACAAGCAATTAAGTTCATCACGAATAACGTTTTATATAGAAAAGATATATTTGTGAAACATTTAATGTATTTTTTGAGGAAGAAAATGTAAGAATTTTCTTAAGAATAATATACGTATTTTATTAATTATAATTAGGTAAGAGACAATTTCTAATGGCTCAGAAATATAATTGTCAAAATGCACAACTGAATTTTTTTTAAAAAATGTAATACTTATTGACTTTTAGACAATCGATGCTTATAAATAATATTTAAACTTAAATTTATTTAATGTACATTTGCTCTTCATTAGCATATAATGTGAATATCCCTTCATAGATATTTATTTCGAGTTTCAGATAATTAAACAATATTAAAACAATTGATCGTTGATTTCGTGGTCGTGGTACTCCAGTGGTAACGGTCGCAAACCCGCGGCAAGTGGTTTTCGTCGAGCTGCGGGTTCGAGCCTTGATGTCACTAAAGACCCTCCAATTATTCGAGATTGATGCACGTAAAATCTGTCGAGGCTCAAAGTCCTCCCGTTGGCGTTGTTTGGAAGTTAGAAGAGGGAGCTGCCAGCTCAGGTGTCATCCTTGTCACATGACCGAGGCTCAAAATTACCAGTTTTGCTGCCAATAGTTTAAGTGTTGCTTCTAGTACGACTTTAATAAAACTAATCAATCTTCGTTGATTTGAGAAAATCAGAATTTAATTGAAAATCTATCACATTGATATATTCTCAATATTTTTCTTTGCTTTTCAATTAATCATTTTGATTATAAAGTAAAAAGTTTATCTAAATTTTCTAACGGTTATAATAATATATATTTCTTGCAGAACTTCAACCGTAATTTCAAACTAAACATTTCAGTATATGTTACATGGATGACTTTGATACATATAAAATAAATTTATAATGTTTGCAAATTTTTAATGTATTTACTAAAGATTATAAAATTAAAATATGTTATCATGCTACATACTTTTAAACATGTTTTTGAATATTTGATCTCTGAATAAAACGAAATAAACATTTTTTTAAATGTAGTATTTTATAATAAGTTCAGAATAAAGATCTCAAGCAAAAGAAATATTGCTGGAATAGTTAAAATGTTCCCTCATGACTACACCTATAAATATTCATACAATAATGCAGAAATTATTAAACTCGATAAAAGTTAAGACAATACAAGACTTTTTTTTTCCTTTGCTGATTTATTTCTGTTATTAATTCAAAATTAATTTATAATATATATATAACACATCAATCAATAACTCCCGAGACTAACCCAGAGATGGCGCTCATAGTAAACCAGTAACCAGGTCTTTCTAGAGTACGAACCTTTGCTTGAAACGTGTCAAAATTTTAAGTCGATCGGTCCAGAAACAGCTGAGTTATCGAGGTTGGAGTAAAGTCGTTTTGTAGTTTGTTTAAAAAATGGAAAAAACCGAGTTTCGTGTTCTGATAAAACATTGTTTTTTAATGGGTAAAAACACCGTGCAAGCGAAACAATGGATTGAAAAATGTTACCCGGACTCTTGTCCATCAAAAGCAACGATTTGTCGGTGGTTTGCCGAGTTTAAACGTGGTCGTACCGACACAAATGACGCGGAACGCTCGGGTAGACCTGTGGAAGCCGTTACACCGGAAAATGTGAGTGAAGTGACAAAAATTATAATGAAAGATCGTAAAGTGAAGCTCCGTGAGATTGCTGAGATGACACAGATATCATATGGAAGTGTATTTACTGAAAAAGGTTTTTTGAAGGGAAGTGAAAAAGGTTTTTTCCAAGTGGGTGCCGCGATTGCTTTCGATGGAACAAAAACAGCAACGAGTCGATGATTCAGAAAGCTGTTTATCGCTATTTACTCGCAACAAAAAAGATTTCTTGCGGGAAAAAAAAAAAAAAAAAAAAAAGGGGGGGGAAGATTTGGAAAAGCGTTGGAACGATTGTATCACCCTAAAAGGTGTTATGTTGATGAATAAAAAAAATTTTGCAAAAAAAATGTTGTTTTCAATGTTAGTCTCGGGACGTATTGACCCATGTGTTATTTAGCTGGAAATATTAAACTTAATTTTAATAAATTGAACCTTTTCCTTAACTGTTCAAAAGAAATACTAATTTATTCATATTTTTAGATGCTAAAAACATTTACACTTCCTAAATAATCAGATTAGAATTTTTGTGTGTATAATTCATAATGTTTATGTATTAAAATTTGAAATGGTATATATTATAATTCGATAATTATATCATGTAACGGTGCTGTCTTCACTGCCTGCTATAAATATTGCTAAATAAAATAATTATACTAGATCTTCCCGGATTATTGTATACGAATAGAATAATATACTGCATGAAAATTCTAATTGTGATACTAAGAATGATACAAGGAAATCGTAGGAAAAAAACATTCCTTCATTTCCTTCCTTCGTTGAGCTCCAGTTTTCAGAACATCTTTCTCAAAGTTTCTTGAATTAGAAACGGACAAATAATCGCAAAGCGGCTTTTAGAGGGAACTTTCCCTAAAAAAGGGAGACTCATTGGTTGTTAGGACTGCCTGGAACTCAAATATCCCCATTGCCTAGCAGGTGAAAAACACTTAATTTGGTTTAAAATTCATTTGTGCTTTAAGCACATGTTAATATGCTTGTTTTAGTATTTAAAAAAAATCAAGGCCTTAATATGACACTGAGTAAAGAGTCCACCGGACCTGCACTCGTCTCTATCCGATTGTTGTTGATAAGGAAGAATGATAAAGTCAACATCCAAACGGGTAGTACTTTCTTCAGATCTCCACCACATGAACTCAAATATTTTGAATATCTACTCATTTAACTTGAGATCTGTAGAAATAGAGACTGAAGGTTTCACTTCACCTTTCCTTCTAGCTCTAGATTTAGCACCATTTTTATAAAATCCATTTTTTTTGTGGCCACATGGGAGATGATCCAAGTAAAAACGTTGAACTTTTTTCTATTTAGAACTTGTTTTATGTGCTGGAAAAAGCAAAAATTATATGGCACTTATTTCTAAGATAACTTTCATTTGAGGATGGCAGAAATACAGAGATCTAATGGATGATTTCAACATACGAATGCAACTCATTAAGGTCTGCGATTTTGGATCACTTCAAAAAATTCTAAATGTCTTGTAGTAAAATATTTCCCACAAAGCGTTCTTCATTAACTTAATACGACAGATATTTTGTAGAATCGGAATCCTAACACGCGACCAGAATTATTCGGCAGTCGCTGGGGGAGTATATGTTGATTCTAAAATTATACTAGATCTCAAATTCATTATATACTTATGGTTGTTGAAAGAAATACTAGAGCAAGAGTCGGTGAAAAGCTCTATGATTAAAATATATAAAATTAATTTCCAAAGTGGCTCTGATCCTTGTAAAAACCAAAAGTAGCTTATAACGAAATTTAAATACTTTTTTCCGCACACACATATGTATGAAACAAATATAATCCTGAGCCCATTCCACCTGAATTTCGAACCAATCAGAGAACGTCATACAAAAACGGATATGACGTCTTTGATCTGGCTTTTCTCTTCTGACCAACCGAAAAAAATAGTAATGAGTTTGAGTATCAAAAAATGGCAACTTCATTAATGATATTATGATAACGATTTTTGATTCACAACTTTGATTGTTGGTGTTGACAATTTGTATTGTTTTGTGCCAACAAAACAGGTTTTTTTTTTGGAGTTGTAATGGCGCGTGAATATGACCATCTCTTCAAACTTCTCATTATTGGGGACAGCGGTCAGTATGCAAATATAGTATTTTTTATCAACATAACTAATATTTTAATAATGCTTACTCATAATTTTCTTTATAATTAATTTTGAATATTGTGAATTCCGAGTCTTTTGCATTTTATCAGCGAGAATTTCTCATTTTCTTTAAAATCATTTTTCACGTATAAAAATACTATAATTTTGCCTGGACATAGGTGAATGCATCAATGCAGGAAATTAAAACAGAAACTATCCGGCCGTGATTTGATTATGAATCACGGTTCAAGAAAATTTCAGCCATTATAATTAGTGTTTGAACATTTCAATAATAAAAAGTCTGGTTATTCAATTTTGCAAAATTTATGTACATTAACCGACAGTATCGAGTAATATGGCAGGAACATCCTCATAGGGATTTTATAATTCTGCTCTTTTTCCTAATCATGTTATAATTTGAAGGGGGGAAATCCAATAGCATTGCTGAAGCTCAGTTTTAAAATTCAGATGCTTGTCATTTGAGTGTTAGCATTATTGATTATTTACATGAATAATTCTTTTGAATATCAGAATTTATAAAAATGTAAATTCATTTCAATCAGGATCAAAATTAGTATTTAATTTATGAGCAGATTTTTTTTTTTTGCAAAAATATTCTTTTGCAAGAATTTTTTTTTTTTTAAACAATTGTATTGAATTAACTTTTTTTGCATTTGACACAAAACTAATTTTTCTGTAAGTATAGTTTTTGTTCTATTGTGCATCAGTCATTTGTTCATGCAAAAGAACAACTATATAGCAGTGCAGAATATTTTTAAGAAATAATTTTTGTGTTGCCATTGGAAGCAAACAATTTTAAAGAAAATTACTTAATGAAGGCCATAATTTGTTTAAAGGAGTATAGTATTTTTTTTTTTTTTTTGGTGGGAGGGAGACTTGGTGTGCATAAATATCAGTTCATAGCAAAATTGGATTTTAAAGGTGATTGAGTTATTTCATCATATAAATGTTAAATTCTTCCTTTAGTTGTAGTAATATATGTTTCTTATTTAGCATTTTCCTTCTTATTTAATTGAAATAACTTTTATTTATTTGTAAATATATCTTATTGTTAGTTCATGAAAAGCAAATCTGTGAGGAAATCTGCCTCACAGACAACACAAAGATGTTACTAATACGGGTATTTGAACTTTCTGCCACACTTGAGGAATTTTACTGGTCTTTCTATTGAAAAAATATTCTACACTTTTTTCCAGGCAAAAATCTTCACAGTTTTGGCTTGTGGAAAAAACTCTCAGGAGGGAAGATTGAGACACAAAATTTTGTCTGACATGATCTTAAGAAATGCAATATCAAACTCTAAACATATTAAATTTCAAAAATGATGAATTTTGTTGAAATAATAATTAAGAAAGTTGATTGTGTTTGTTAATTAATTATATTTGTGATTAATTGTATTTTTTTAACATTGAAAGTTAAAGCACTAACCTTAGTTAGAGGAATAAAAACATTGTGATTGATTTCAACATTCATTCCAGATCACCAATGTTTTCTAAAGTAAACACTGTAGTTTACAGCAACAATTATGCAAAACTCTTGGTAAAAAAATATGTACAAATCTGCACACAACAGTATTTTCTAAAATTTCAAATCATACGCTACAAATTCATTAACACATTTACAAATAAATAGCTTAATCACTCTTGAAATGTACCACTAATTGAAACACTTTTGTTCACAGGAATAATTATGCAAACCTTGGCAACACATGCACAAATCCATTATATTATGTTTATTTAAATTTAAATGGAGCACTGCAAAGTCATCTACACACCAAACTAACATCTAGTAACATGCAAAATACATTCTTTAGCATACATCATAAGGATTTTCACTAACTCTCAGACATCATTAAAATCCATCAGTTGTACCCTTTCATTCATAAAAACTTGTATTTTGGTCTAATTTTGGACATTAGATGTAATCAAACATGTATTCATACATTCAAGCACCTTTTTCATTCAATGAAACAAAAATCTCTCGTACAGTTGCTAATTCAGAAATGGTGCTAATAAATCTGGTGACAATTAGAAAAAAAAATCCCTAATCTCTACATGATTTGTATTTTTTTTCACTGGAGTAAGGTTGTTATTTTTTGTGCATTTATCACATTTTTGACACCATTTTGTCCTGTTACTAAGGGCATGGGCAAAATAAAATTCAATAAAAAATGTTTATTTTTTAGAGAGGCAGAATTCCAGGTGTGTAAGCACAACCTGTTTTATGTGTACTGTGCAAGATGCTTTGAAGTAATTATTTTCTTGAATGGCTTGAATTCAAGTTAAAAGGTTAAGGAACTAAATCAGGAGTATCCAGGAAAGTGGACTCAATATGAAAAGGGTGAGGGTAGCAATAGAATTACACACATGTCATTTCCACCCAAATAGCCACACGAATATTGATCTCTTATTCCTTTTAGGGGCATAGGAAACTTCCATGCACATATTACGTTATTGTGATTTTTCTGCTCTGAGATTGAGGTATCTAGGATATATTGAGAATTTCTTTCTATTCCAGTAAGGTATCTTATAAAATTTATTTCAGAAGACTGGGCTTTAGGTAGGCTAGAGAAGTGAATAGTATAATAGAACAGAAGAGTTGTACTGCTTAATTCCTTTTGAACCTCCGTAATTAAGTCTTAAGGCATTAATTAATTGCAGTATTGAGGTGTTGGTTATTTTGAAGTCATTTGATAATCTTTACTGTAATAAGTATTAAAAGTTTTTATATACTGTACTGTGTGATTGAGATGTATTTTAGTCATGCAATTATTTTCAGCCTACGATTTAAATATAGAATAAAAGTTCTGAATCAACTTGGAATGTGCTCTTGAATCCATTTTTGTTGTTGCTCTTAAATAGTTGATGCAACATATTTCTAAGAATGTTTATGTATAATCTTATACCCTTACAATTGTTTTAAAAAACTCTTCCGATTCCACACTTTTGGTGTGATTTTAAAAATCATGTAAACTCAGGAGAGAACTAAATGAATATTAACCTTTTGAGGACGGCTGGCCAATCTACAGGCCAAAAGGAATATACCCTTAAAAGCCGGCGCTGACCGATGTAGCGGCCAAGCCGTGCTTTCCCCTGTAAACAGCTTTCGAATCAGCATGAGGCCTATTATAGCCCCGGAACATCATCTGCTTGACCGGTTTCTTTTGTATTCAGAAGGGGGGAGGGAGTTTCCTCTTTCACCCTTACCTAAAAATCCCTCTTTTTTCCTTCATACTCAAATTCTCACTAGCGGTGAGTGCATAGTTATTTTTGTAAGTGATTTTGTCATCTCAATTACTTAATCATTTCATTTTAAATTAATTTGATTTTTTTTAAAAAAAATGCCTAAACGTAAAAGAGAACTTACCACGGAAGAGATTCAGAATATTTTAGCTGATTTAGAAACGAAATTTTTGATGATTCTGATTCTGATTGTGAGTTAGAAAATGAGGAAGATGATTTAGATCAATCCTTAAATTTGAGTCCAGAGGTTGAAGATGAGGTTGTCTCCGAAGAACAAAATAAAATAATCTGGAACGACCCACAAATAACCCATAAAGCGACAATTTTACCTTTTACAGGAAATAATGTGGTAAAAAGAGCCGCTGTAATGAAATTATTGGATTAATATGTTGAACTTAAACAATATTTAAATATTTGGAAATAAATTTTTAATTTCTAGTTCCACTTTACTTTATTATTCAAATAATATTATATATAAATATTACTAAGAAATATATGTTACATAAAAATTTTATTTCCAAAGTTTATTCAAAAAAGTGTTATAACTTTAAGTGGTGATTTTTTTTTATGATTTTTATTTTATTTTTTCATACTAAAGAATATAATTACATATTTTCATAATGAATGTTTTTTCACTAATACACGTATTGCTATGCATTTTGCAGATTTAAAAATACCTCAGTTGTACATTTTTATTAACTTTTATACCTGTAAAACTACTTAAAATATATTTGTGGAGAATTTGAAGCAATTTTTGCTTTCTGTTTTTGATGAAAATTTGTGCATAATTACACAATGTATTGCTGTACAGAAGCGTATTTTTATTGTTATCTTAAGTTATGCTTATTGAAAAACAGTTTTTAAGAATTTTATATCGAAACACCAAAAAAAAAAAAACCTTTTTTTAAATCGTGTATAAACAACAAAAAAAGAAAAAAATATTTGCAACAAGAAAAAATTACAGAAATATTTGTTATAGATTTTTAAAACTGTACATTGTAGTCTTTCGAATTTATAAAAGCAAGAAACTAATTCCGACATTTTTTATTATGACAATTGATGTATAAAAGTTGAGTCTTCGAAACAAAAACTATTAATTCCGATATTTTTTCTTTCAAATTTGTAGGAGACGAATATTACGAATTCTTTAGCATAAGAAAAATTCCCCGATATATACAAAAACCTTAGAAGCAAGAATAAAATTTTTGCTTTTGTTATATATTATACTTTAAAAGTTCTACAGTGTTGGATTTCCTGATTTTTCGAAACTTAAAAGAAGTTTTTTTTTAAAAAAAAATAAAATAAGTTTCTTTTATAATAATAATTATGATAAAATTTGCAAAATACTCTAAAATATATTTGAAAAATAAATATAATCAGAATCTAACAGATAGTTACATTGAAATAAAAAATGTGTTCGTTTTCTTTTTTTTTCTTGCCTATTTATTCATGAGTCACACTTTTTATGTACGATAGTAAAAAGAAAGGAATGTTTGGGTGCGTTCTAAGGCACCCGAACGTTTGAAACTCTGAATAGAGAATCAAATGGCTCTTGTAAATGAGCATGAAAAACAAGTTGTAAAAGCTTTCATATCGACAAAGAATGCTTCTCCCTCTTGATTATTGTTGATTCTTTCAGGTTTTGGTCATTATTGATTATCATATGCCTTTTTGGTGTAATAAAACCTAGAAATGCACATCTGCCTTCTTGTAAATCTTCAAGGTTGCTTTCATGTAGCCGGAAAACTATTCTTCCGTGGTTCTTCCTCTTATTGCCGTAATAAAGCTTTAGAAAGTGATTTCCTTTTCTGTTACATTGTCGGACATAGGATAAATAGAAACTATGCCGACCAACTTAAAAGAAGGCCTTCTACTTTGCGAACGTTATCTGGAAACTGAAAATAACCGTTCAGAGAACTGATATTGTGTTAGATTTTGAGAGATAATGTAAAAAGGACCCAGTCACTTAGGGGACTGTCCAGACGAAGTGGGGGGGGGAGGAAAAAAACGATATTTGAAGCTAAAGTTTTCCTTCGTTTTGAAGAAAGTAAAGAAAAATTGTTGTCAGTTTTTTCTAAACCGATTGAGGAGTCTGTGCGTTGAGAAGGAAAGGTTTTTGTAATTATTTTGAATGTTGATCGAAAGAGTTGGCTTCGTAGGAATGTATTGGCTTTGGCTCTATCATATGCACAAAATCACACACAAAAATCAGTTTATTATCGCACAAAAATCAGAGCAGTAATCTTAGAATTAAAACAATATTATGCAATTCTTTTGAAATTTTAAATAAAACGTAAGGATTATCCAAAGGTTAAGAATATAACTTTTTGTACGAAAAGTGAAAAAAAGGTAAGAAGCTCCAGTATGTTGTCATTACTTGCAAAAGAAACAATTAAGTACAAATAAGAATCGTATATTCCTTTTATATAAACAAGATTACCGAGATACGTGAAGCTCCTCGGCAACTTAAAAATGTTTGCAGTTATAATATTTTGTCTTCGATATCAGCTTATTGTTTGCGTTTTACTAGAAGTATTCTAAAAATTCAAAGCATTTCCTCTTTTTTACTAATGAAAACATTTATTACTGTTGGAAAAAATATAATTTTAAATTTCTTATGTGCATTTAAAGAATTTATTTTTAGGAACACGTAGGTAAACTAATGAATTATTAATATTTCATTTACAAGTAACATAAGGGACAAAGTAATAAGACGGACCTCGTAATTTAAACAAGTAACGAGAACGATAGCCGAGCTAGAGCGTCCACTTCTAATTTCCACACCGCGGCAACGTAAGGATTTTGATTTAATGCGTATCAGCTCTGCTACACGTTGGAACACCTAATCGTCACCTTTTGTTTGACCTAACCGTCAAAACATGTGGAAACTACAATGTGGCACTATTTAACAAAGGCCAACATTTATAGCCTTAGGATACTCACATTTTAGAGCATAATGCGAAACACTTTTTTTTTTTAATGGTTTTGCTTTTTATTCATCTCATTTATTTACCATAGTGAATATTTTATCATAATTTTCAGCATATATAGGAAGAATTAGATCAAAGAAAAATAAAGTTTTCATTTTTGAAAAATGCTTGTTAATAAAATTTAGACTTAATCTTAGGATTCATTCAATATTATGAATATTAATGTATCACAGTATAATGGATTATGGAACAATAAAAAATGACAATTATACATCAAATGTATCATTCTTTCATGGAAGATATATAAGAAAATTCTTAAGAGTGTTTAAATTTTTAAGATTTCTCTGGCATGTTCTAAAAGAGAAAAACAATTATAAATTAAGTAATAATGAAGTTTCCAAAAGAGCATAGTTTATTTATGATGATATGTCTATTGTTATACAAATGCTGTGAATACTTATAAGAGCTTTTAAACTTACTTCATTATCGATTTGAGAAAGTCTGAATTTTACATTATAACTTCAAGAGACAGAATCAGCAATTTTGCTTTTTATTTTATTTTGTATTACTGATTATAATTACGTACAATTTATGAAGTATCATATTATTTACTTCTTATTTCTAATTTGATTATTTTAAGTTTTAACACCAGGTGTGTATCAAATTCCTGCATTTAAAAGAATTAAAAATAAATTTAAAATATTTTATATCTATTTTAATGAATTTACTGATAATCAAAATATAAATAAATTTTACTTGAATAATATCAATTAAATTTGGTTTAGTTTATTGTGTTTACCTTTGTCTACAATGAAATGTATCTTTGTTTACATTTTTTTTTGCAATACTTTATATTATCATCATTGTTTTGTGCTATTTCTCTCAATGCTCTTAATAATATTGAAGAGGAAATCTAGGTGAAAAGCAGCTTAAATTGTTAAGAAATTATTTCTTTTTTTAAAAAAATAAAATAAATAAATTTCTCAAATTTTTTGAACTGAAATTGAAATTACTATATTGAGTTCTCCAAGAAAATATGTTTCCCTAAGAAAGGGAGACTCTTTGTATTTAGGGACTTTCTAAGCCGCGAACATCCCCATTGACTGCGGGAACATCCCCACCCCCAGCAACTACCCTGTTTCTTTTGTACGCCTATGTATGGTGCCATCAATCAGCGATAAAAAAAGGGGGAAGTAAACATCGCCTAAAGCGCCGTCTTTAAGGGCCTTTTCCTCACAAAACCCGCCGTCTTCAAAAGGTTAAAGTTTATTAACCAGTTTCCCAGTTGATTTGATAAATGTTTTCAAAACTTCATAATAATCATTTTCATGAATTTAGATTCATTCACTTCCACTAGTAATAAAAATAGATATTGGACATTTCATTGTTTTATGTCACTTTCTGGCAATTCTAACTATATTAATGCTATTACAACTCCATATTTCCATGAAATTAATCCATCTATTGATCAAACCATATCAGAATTAGTTTTAAAAATGTTCTCCAGTCATGAACTACATTAGCTTGTGATTTTGATTGTATTATTGGATCTTTTAAAATTTCTTCTAGAGCTTTTCAAAATAAATTTAATGAAATTCACTTTCAAAATAAAATAAGTTGCATGAAGTAATTTAATAATAATAATAATAATAATTATAATAATAATAATAAAAAATCTAAGGAACTTAAATAAAAAGGATTTCACATTTGTTAATAAAACATAGTTTGCCTTAAAAGGACATATTAGAATTCCTCAGAGGACTAAATGAAAGAATATGAAAAAAAAATTCCTATCTTATTTTGCCCATGTATTTGAGAAATGTTTTTAAAACATCATAGCCATTTTCATGGATTTAGGTTTCTTTATTTCTACAAACTCTTACAAGTCTCCAAGTGAGTGAATTAAAATTATTAAGCTCATCAAACAAATCTCTCTTGAAGATTATCTTTCTTCCAGCAATGTCATTCATATGAGAAAACCTGTTTATAATACCAGAACTAAAATGCACTGTAATGAAGATGTCCATGTTATTTCTTACTGACAAAAGTTTCAAGCATATTCCAGATGCATGTGCAAAACACTTTGATTTCCCTCTGATTCCCCACCCCCTTCCAAAAAAAACTCTTGCAAAATCTGAGCTTGCACTGTTATGCTCCCAAACCAATGATGTATGAGGAAGGAAAAACTTTTCGGTTTAATGTATAATAGTCATGTCTAAATAGAATAATAAGGGTTGCTACAGGTGATAATTTATCTGTTACAGATGTTTCTGTGCCTAGTGTATGGACCGAATCGCATTCCAATTAAGAAATTTAATTTTTAATCATGTTAGGACAATAAAATGTTTATATATTTAGTGTTTACATCACCATCCATTTTGCATTGTAATGCTTTTACACAACTCATTCTAAGTTAGGGTGAAAGTCATATTCGATAGGAAAAAGATAAGATATGAATCTGTTTCTCTAATAAATAGTTATGAATCTTTTGTCCTGATAAATAGTTTAGATTTGCAGTATTTTTGATAAATTTGAATGAACATTTCTTTTTTATTAAAAAATATGTATATATCACTTTAGACTGAATGACAGATGTAGGCACATTTTGCTCTTGGTTCAGAACTGTTCATCATTTTTATTATATATCTTATTATTACTGTCTGTATCATTATAATGTAATTTGAATTCATTCTGATATTTAAAATTGCATATAGAAAATTAATAGCCAATACATTTACTGGAAAGTATTTTTTAAAGTTGGTGCTAAAGTATTGAGTATTATTATTCTCAAAAACATTTTTTAGCTTATTTAGTTATCAAATCAAATCTTGATTGAATATTTATTGAAGATTATTATTTTGTTGATACTTGCAATAATTTTTGAAAATTATTAAACTTGAAATTATTTATAGGGGTTGGCAAAAGCAGTTTATTACTACGATTTGCCGATAACACATTCACAGGTTAGTATACATCTTGTTGTATTACTGTAAAATATGCATACTTATGAAATATACTTGTGGTTCCAAACTTTTTCAACTCGTTACCCTTTTTGAACTGAGGTTTCTCCACAACACACGTTACTCTTTGTAAAAACACGACTATATGGCAAGTTACTTAACTCAAGATTCTGTTGGAGATTGTGAAAGATCAGTAGCTGGGCTGATAATAACAATTTATTAAAAAAAACATTTAAAAGAAAGAAGAGAGAATAAGAGCAAAGCCCCTTAGCCATTCTATTTTCTAGTTTTCCAGTGTTTTTTATATTTCAGAAAAAACAAAAGGACTTGATTTCACTTCTCGGTCTATCTTCCAGCTCACATTAATAATGGTAAATGTGCAAGGATTACAAGATGCCCCAGTACTACCCTGGAAATCATAGATGAATTATGACCTGATTGAAGGATCTGGTATGAACCTAACAATTTGACCAGAGCTCATATCTTGTATGGAAGAAGATTTCATGTGGCAATTTCAGGGTCAGGCTGCAATTCATCATGCAGTTGGAATGCTAGCTTGATCTTGTCCATTGATACTGATCATTATTTACCTTGTATAACCAGCTTGAAAACTACTCGCTTGGGATAGAACTTTATAGGAACTGTTTTATGTGGACTATCATATTCATGTTGTAGAGGTCTATGGATTGTATTCCTACATATAAAATATGGCTTGTTGTAATTAAATCTTTGTGTATAAATACTTCATTGACTGAGTGATTCGAAGTTGAAAAAAGGTTTGCAAGATTTGTCTTTGTAGAGTGAAACAATTCTTCAGGAAGATGCAAAAGCTCGCCATAGAGCAATAGATTGGCATTAACTCTTAAATCTTCCTTCAGGCAGGAATTAATACAAATAGGACTACAGGAAGAACATTGGTACACAATTTAGTGGTATGACATCTAATAGTGTCTTTCAGCTGAAAACTTTCCCCGTCTCATTTGAAGGTAGGTGGCAATTGATAGATTGGATCCTCTCATAGCCCTAGAACGGCCGTGGTAGCCTAGTGGTCATGGCTTCGGATTCGTGGCTGACGGTTTTTGTTCAGTTGCAGGTTCGATCCTTGGCTGCTAACGACCCGCCGTGTAGCCGGGGCTGATGCATGTTAAATCTGTCAGGACCCAAAATCCTCCCATTGGCGTGGTGTGGAAGTTAGGAGAGGGGTGCCAGCTCATGTGTCGTCCTCATCACTCGACCGTGATTCAAAATTTTGAGGTCCGTCACCAATAGCCCTGGTGTTGCTTCTAGTGCGACGTTAATAAAACTGAACTAAAACTTAAACAGAACCCTAGAACTTGTAAGTACCTAGAGCAGCTCAGTTTTGAACTGCAAACCTCGGTCTGTAGTTATGATTTCTAGAATGCTGAAATTGGAAATTCATTCTGTAAAAAAAAAAAGTTAAGGCACATGTTTCTGCTCTTTAATCATCCACTGGAAAAACCATAACCATCCTAGAACACTAGGAGGCAAATTCTTCATCCAAATATAAACAATATAAAATTGAAGTTTATTCAAAAAGCCATTTTATTTAAAACTTTGCTTTACTAGAGACATTTTTATGGAAATAATTAGGATTAAAAGTAAACTCTCGATCTTGCCTTTTCTAAATATGTCTTAGTTTAACTAATGGTACCTTAAATAAAATTTGGTATCATACTTATATAAAAATATTTATTCTCCCCAACTTGCCATCGTCATTTCAGTCATCCAAACAATCAAATAATAGAAAAACAATAAATACAGAAAAAACATTTTGTACCTGTGTTGCTTTGTTTGTTGAATTGCTGCCTGCCAAAAAGTATTTTAACTACAAATAGTTAAAATACATTTTGGTGTGCAGCAATTTGATATAGTTAATTATACACATGTTTGTGAGTGATTATCCATGCTATTGTTGCTTTCTAAAAATGTGCCTCTTTTCTGTAGGCTTGCGTTTAAAAAATATTTACTCGTCTCTTACAAGGCAAGTTAATAATTAATATTCCATGTCTGCATTAAACATTTTGTTGAAGAGCCACAACCAAGGAGTCACAGAGCTGGGATTTGCCAACCACTGTCCTAGAATATCTGTTGACACACATATGGCAATATGTATAACCATCAGACCATAATGTAACTACATGTAGGTAAACACAATGGAATCTGGAGATGAGAAGACTCAGTCTAAATGTAGACTTTGAATGCCTTAATATTTTACTCTCTTGAGATTCAGTGCTTAGAAAAACTGAAACAATTTTTCTTTAGAGAAGGTCAGATGAATCTATCTTTGATTAATTTTAGCAGTGGCTTTATTTTCAGGATGGGATAGAGAATGCGTATTGTAAAAAATAATTTTCCAAAAATTATCTGGAACAAAATGTATAATACCAGTTGAGATATCACTCCCCAGAGGCACCTTAGTGATCTTTTTGTTTCCTGTGGGGTTTACTGTCTTCAGGGGGGGCCCCCCCCCCTCCCTGAATACTCTGGGATCCTTCTCTATTTTCAACCTTCCTTGTCAACCTATTTCTTATCTTTTTTTTTATTATTTTTTAATTTCCCCCCATGTCTAGATCACAGCTTCATTTTGTTTGGTGCAGTATGGCCACATCTGGCTTCAATTCCATTAAAAATATGATCACTATATCACGGAGATGTCACACAGTAGTTTAATACCACTGGAAATCTTAATCATTTTGAATTTTAAATTTACAGCTTTGAAATTATCCAAAATGTATTGGATATCTGTTGAAAATTGAGCTAAAAATTGTCTGGTTTAAAGTGGAAAGCACTTGTATGTTTTTTTTTTTTTTTTTTTTTTTTTGACAAAATGCAATCAAGTAGATGAATGAATTGTGAATTATCTGCTTTCTAAAAAAGAACAAAAGTGACTAACAGCATAACAGATTGCAAGTAACTCTCAATCGTACACATTGTAATTTTTTTCGGTAGATGTCACGAGAAAAAAATGCTAGTATTTGTGGTTTGACATTATTTTGATTCAAAACCACTCTGATTTCTATATCTGATGTGTCTGTCAAGATTAAAGCAGCATTAGTTAGAATACTTTTACAGGTATTTAATGTTTCAGGTGTATCAGTTGTTCATTGTATTGGAGTTTTATTGTGCTTCTCTTTGGTTTTGATTTGATTATTTAGTGAAGCCTCTTTTTGTGCAGTGTGCAAGGAATAGTGATAAAAGTTTATGATAGCCAAAAAATGATGCAACTTGTATACAGTTTTAGACTTTGGAAATTCAGAAATCACATTAACTTTTTAATGGGAAGGTGGGAGACCAAATTTAGTAATCAAATATTCAAGAAAGGATAGTTCTGTCTAATGAAAAAAAAATTTTTTTTGAGTGTTTAAACTATTTGGTATGGTTTAAGATTTTGAAAAATTTACCTTAAGTCTTGTAAATATATGAAGAAATTTTCAGCAGCAACAAGAATGCTGTCCAAATAAACAATTTAAATGGTGTAGTACCTAGCATGTAAAGTGTTGAAAGGTTTGACCTGTGTTTTTAAAACCAAATGGCATTCTAATGCTTTCAAATGGTATGATAAGTGTTGGTATACCTGTTTTTTCAATACCTGGTATCAGATAATAAGCTTCTATAAATTCCAGCATAGAAAAATCATGTTTGGGTCAACAATATGGCTGGTTACCTAACTAAGCTAATTAATTCGAGATTGTCAGAAGACTTGTGGGGCTCCACAACAACTACAATTAAAAAAACCCATTTAAACGAAATTGAAATTAACAAATAAATATTAGCTGACAACTGCACCAGCTAAAAGAAAGGAGATTGAGAAGAAATTTCTGCAACCTTCTAGTTCCTAGTTCTCTAGTGCTTCTTCTATAGCAGAACAAAAGGCCAAGAATTCACTTCTTCTCAACTGGTCAGCTTCTCCACCTGCTGGCTCACATTACTGGTGGTCAGTGGGCTAGGATTGCTAGATACCCCAACTAATCATTAGTAAGAAATAAAAATAAGAGATTCAGTGGCATCCCCCTGTGAAGATGCCAGAGTAAACATACTTTGGGATCCACTGAAATATACTAATAATACCAGTTTTGAGCCACAATCTTTTTTAGATAATTTTATTTTTTCCTCTACCTTTTGTAAAAATTTAAGTTGATTTATTCAATTTGAATTTATTATGGTTTTATCTTTAGGAAATTACATCACAACTATAGGAGTTGATTTCAAAATTAGAACAGTTGAAGTAGATGGTGAGAGAGTGAAACTACAAATTTGGGACACAGCTGGCCAGGAAAGATTTAGGACAATAACTTCAACGTATGTATTTTTCAAATTCATCTCTAAATATCATATATCTATTCTCTTAAAATTTTTGTTATATTTTATAGAATGAATATTTAAGGCTGCAGTAATGAATGGAATGCTTTATTTTTTTTAATCTATATTCTTGGGACAGGATTGTTTAAAAATATTTTCTTCCATGTTGTAAAATTTAATTTACAGTTTGTAAGGAATTTAACTTCGTTTTGTGCTTAAAATTGACTGATTTTTCTTGTTTAATTATAACATTTATAATATTAGTTTGAATGGGATCATGATTAATGTATAACACAGGAAATTATTTTTAATATATCATGTTCTTAATTTTAGCTTAATATATAATACATTTGTTTTCATGAAGGAGATAAAAATTGTTTAAAGTTTTTGTTTTTGTTTTAAATAGATTGAAACACACATATTTAATTTAATAATTGTACAACTTGTTATTTTTATAATGGAATCCTTGCTGTATCTAGTTTTCTTTCTAGATATTAACTGAAAAATTATCAAACCAAATCAAGGACTACAGCAATTACCTGAGTAATTTTCTGTTCTTGATATAACATAATTGTGCTAGTGATCATATTAAGTGATTTTAAATTGTATGCATCCTTGAAGACAACTTTCCAGGTTATTTCAAGTATTTTTATTTTACACAATGTATTCAAAAAGTTCAAAATACATAAAGTAAATTGCACCATCACCTTGGAAATGACTGGATGATGTAGCAACAACCTTCAGCTACTTGTATTGAGTGGTTCCATTCATTTCTGATTAGTTTCGACTTCTTGACAGTGCTCCTTTATGAAAGGTGTGTGTGTGCATCTTTGTCATAAAAAATGGAGAAACAAATGAATGTTAAATTTTGTTTTAAATTGGGAATATTGGCTACAAAAATATACTAAATGATTAAATAAGCATATGATACCAATACTAAGTGTCATTCTGAAATATTTAAGTGCTTTTTAAGGTTTAAAACTGGAAGAGACTTTATTGAAGACAATGAGAGATCAGTTTATCCATGTTCGACTCAAAATGGTGAAAATGTAGAGCTTGTGCAACAGAATTCCACTGTGAAAATTCTACTGTGACTAGGGTCTTATACAAAGATGACTGAGATCAGTTTTTGAAATGAAAGCAGTTTGTGAGGTGCTTGGACATTGGAAATTGGTGCCTTTTGCTCAACTATGCACTGTTCTCACAAGTTCATCCTTGTGCAGCATATTTTGGCAGGTTGTATTGTATCAATCACCCCCTGTACTTGCTTGATCTGTCCCACAGACTATTTTTTATTTCCCAAGTTGAAATTTTTTTGGGGGTAGGGTGGAATGAACGAGGCAGCAGTATGAGTTGATCGACTAAACTGAAACTGTGATGACATTGGGACTCAATAGTGTTGGACTGTAGGTATTACAGAAGATATGTAAAGGACCTGTACATTTGTTCCAAGTGTTGCATTATCTTAATATCAAATATAAGTATATCCTTTGGGTCATGAGGTCTGTATGTGATCAGTCCTGGAACTTTTTGAATATTCTGTGTTTAAGTTATAAAATAATCCATGATTGAAGTTTCAAATGGATAAATGACACCACTGATGGTTAAAATGGCTGAAAATTTAATATATATATATATATATATGCATATGTATTCACTTTCTGTAAAATAGGTGCAGAAATGCTTTACTGAGCAGTATTTCAAATTAACAAGTGCATATGTTTACAGGTACTACCGAGGAACGCATGGCGTTATCGTAGTATATGATGTTTGCAATGGAGAATCTTTTGGGAATGTGAAGCGGTGGCTTCATGAAATAGACCAAAATTGTGAAGTTGTAAATAGAATATTAGGTCTGATTTTTAAACTTTTCGAATTAAGAAATATAAATATTCTAAATTAGTGTATGGTTCATTTTAGTTTACTTTCCCTCTAGTTTATATTTAGGTATTGTTTTATATTAATTATATAGCAATATTAAATAGGAATTCTGTGTGATAATTATACATATCATAAATATTGAATAAAAACATTTAAAAATTTAACTAGTTTAATTTATTGCACATAATTTATGTTTGTAATAAGTACATTTCCATGAAAATTTTATCTTACTCATAAAGCTTGCAAAAGAAAAAATATTTAAAGCTTACACATTTAATGTAGAATTTTATTCATATTAAGTTTTTTTTTTTTTTTTTTCATGCTGGAAATATGAAAAACTTATGTATACTTTTAGTGTACTGTTTTTTTTTTTTTATTTTTCATGGAGTCTTTTTGCAAGTAAAATTATGGTTTTTTTTAATGGGATATATAAATAGGATATAAATCTTAATTTTTTAAGACTTTGCATCCATTAAATACTTTTTGAAATTGTCATAATTTGTTTATGGATTGCATTGTTGTATAATCTCTTTCTATAACATGGTGCCTCTGGAAATATTCAAAGTCCTTCCTGGCAAAATGCAAGCATCCCTAAAATGCAAAGACAAAAATTATCAAAAAAAAAAAAAAAATTGTAATTCTTCGTTTATATGAATTTTTTAGCATAAAATCACAATTGTTTTATGATTCTTTGAGAAATTTTATTTTGCGAGTTCATTCACTCTTAGTTGCAGGATGAGGAATTGTTTTTTGTTTGGAAAAAAGTATAAGAGCTGCTAATCTATATAATCTCAATATTTGGTTGAAGCTCTAAAAGATGTCTCAAGTAATATTTTAATACTAAGATAAAAAACAAATTTTACTTTAATTTTTAAAATTTTATGTATTTATTAGTAATGTTTTGATATTTAAACTCTGTGTTTTGTTGTATAATTAGACAATGGCATTAAATTAATTTTTTAATATATTTTTTTTTTCTAGTTGGCAATAAAAATGATGACCCAGATAGAAAAATTGTCCTTACAGATGATGCCCAACGATTTGCAGATCAGATGGGAATTCAACTTTTTGAGACAAGTGCAAAAGAAAATATAAATGTGGAAGAAGTAATTCTATACACTTATTTTTATATTCTGTTGTTGACAAGTACTTATTGATATTCCATTATATTGAAATTCTTATATAAATTACTTGTTTAATTATTTTTTAAAAATTTAGTTTTTTAAAAATTTTAAAAATAAAATTTATTTGATGTTTTTTGGGTTAAATATAATATAAGAGTTCTTTGGAATTTTTTTTTTTTCAGTTCTAATTGTTTGTTTATAAGTATAATGTTTTTATTGATTTTGAGAATTTGAATGATGCTTTATTTGTACTAGTTATTATTTTCAGAAATGTCTTATTTAAAAAGTTGAAATAAAGTAATCAATTTAATATTTTGGTTAATGAAAATTTTCTTTGTACAGATGTTCAATGCCATGACACGCATGGTGCTGAAGAGCAAGAAGGACCAAAAGGAAAGGCAGCAACAGTCCCATGAGAACACAGTTAAATTGCAAAAGGCATCACAAAGAAAGAAAAAATGTTGTTAGTGTGAGTGTTTGCATATTTATATAATTTATTTCAAAAATATGTAATAAAAACAACTACATTATGATTATTCATAAAAAGTATAATAAAAATGTGACGTAGTTTATTCATTCTTGGAAAATCTGTCTTTCAAAGTTAATTTATTCTTAGTACCTTTGTTTGTGAGCAATACTATTTATGAATAACCATATAAAATATTTATTTTTGCATTTGTAAAATTTTGTCTAGACCTGATATATAATTTTTTTTTTTTTTTTAATTAACAAGCTTTGGGTGTAGTTTGGCCAAATGCATCCATTTCTGCATTAAAATCGACTAATCAATTAAAAGTTTAAGTTAAAATTTTATATACAGGCAACTCTACCCTAACATGGTATAAGTTTTTAGAAAATGTTGTGATGTGTGAAACCATGTTATATGAGACCCAGAAAAAGAGAGGGAGGTTATGTTTTGAAATCTTATTAAAAACAAACTTTTTTTAAATAATCCTACATGAGTAACTTAGTTTTCATTAAAAATATAAGTGTATATATATATATACACTTATATTTTTAATATATATATATATAACACAAAACAAAAAGAAACAAAAACTATTATTTTCATTTAATGTGACTTCAATTTAATAAATTTCTTCCCCATCATTGCACAGTGTAATCAAACTAGAAAGTTTTTTTTTTTTAATTGAAAAATATGTCTTTCAGAATCATTTTCTTCATTTTGACTTTTTGTGCCTTAAAAAATCTGTAATTTTGGTTTGTTTGCTGATTTTTACAAGGTCATTGTAGATTTGGTGATATGGACAGATAGACAGTTTTGAAGTTCCCTTTTGAATTTTTGCTTCTTTCAGTGGAAGAGTCTTGTCTGCATTCAAGAAAAATGATTCAACATTTTTAGCTAAGCTTAGGTCTTCTTATTTTTTTTAGTGTATAATTATTTACTTCACAACTTTCATTAGGGCTATTATCCTCAGAATCGTTTTGCAACTTTTGATACCATCTTCGTCAAATCCTTTTGATCCACTTCTTCCACTAATAAGTTTGAACTTCTTCCATAGTCATATCCACAAAACCTTTCTCTCTGATAGATCTTACAAGTTCTAATATGTTCCAATTTCATTTTCTGATGATTCAAGCACATTTTCTACTTCAACTGAAGATGGCTATATCTTCATTCAACGTGCATTTAACATTGATGGTTTTTTAATTCTTTCAATGACAGATATGTCGATGCATTGCTTAATTGAAAATTGCTTCCATTACATTAATTGATTTCTAATGGATTATGTCTAAAATCCATTGCAATGCTTTTTTTATGTAATAAGTTTTAAAACTATAAATGATATCTTGAACCAATGGTTGGAGCAAAAAGTAGTGATAAGTGGTAGGAATGCTGTTTTAACTTTGGGATGACTAAAATCTTGTCGGTGACATGGAGTATTATCAAATTGTAATAGCTCTTTGAAGCACAAATTTTTTTTGCCTTAAATAATTTTCAATGTTTGGTACGAAATAATTTAAAACCAATCTTTAAATAAATTTCTAGCTACCCAAGTGGCCACGGTATCCTAGTTCAGGGTTTTGGATTTGTGACTGGCGGTTTTCGTTCAGTCGCGGGTTCGAGCCTTGGCCGCTAAAAACCCGCTTTGTAGCCGGGGCTGATGCATATTAAATCTGTCGGGGCCCTAAGTCCTCCCATGGGCATGGAAGTTAGGAGAGGGACATCTCGGGTGCTGTCCTTGTTACTTGACTGAGGTTCAAAATTACGTTGTCCATCGCCAATAGCCCTCATGTTACTTCTAGTGAACGTTAATTAAAACTAAACTCCAGCTACCCAAGTTCTTTTATTTGATTTCCAATGTACCAGTAAGATGTTTCTATTTACACCTTTTGTATATATCTAAGAGTGCACAGGGATTTAAAGATTTGTGAATTAGGAAGGATTTTATCATGTAGTCCTTTGATGTATTACAACATAAAAGTAGTGTTATACATACCCTAGATGCCTTGAATCCAGATGCAGCTTTTTTTTTTTTTTGTGATAAAAATTCTGCTGGGCATTTTTTTCCACTAAAGCCCAGTTTCATTAGGATTTAAAACTTGAACTGTTATCCTTGCTCTTCTGTAATGTTTTGAATTTTGTCTGGATATGTCCTATTGCTTCAGGATCAGCCAATACAGATTTTCCTTGAATTCTTATGCTATGTATTGCAAAATGCTTTTTGAATTTTTCAAACTAATCTTTACTGGCTGCAAAATATAAGTTGACATAGGATTCTCCAAATTCTATAAGTTCAAATTTTAAATACGTTTTATTAAATGACATTATCATTCAATGAAATTCTATTTTTGGCAATCCAAATGCTGAATGCTATTTCATTTTTCTCGATTATTGATGCCAGGAGACGTGCTTCTTTTAAATCAAATCTTTTTTGAATATGAGATGTTTTTCCTTCTTTCAAATGATGATCCAAGATTTGTATCATAACTTCTAAAAAAATAAATTTCCTCTAAAATGTCAGTTTTTTTTTTAATCTATCAGACAGGGCTTGGGACTGAAACTTAATTTTCCAAAAATTAGTCTTCAAAACGAAAGAGTCATTCTTTAACCCATCCTGGCTCAATGCAAACTGCCTACCAGCTGTTTAAGACACTTTTGTCTCTAGGCCTCGGAGATAAAAGAAAAAAGGACTTTTTGTCTGCTGGCCCTTGACTGTGATTACATTTTACACCAGGTTGATACAATGTTATGATATAGCACTGCATTTTACCCTTTTGAATAATTTGCTAATACATTGCCTTGATACACAAGATCTATCCATATTTTACAATTTTAAAAAATATGTATATTTTTGTTTCCTTATATTTTTCTTTTTGTGGATATCCATATATATATATGTATAATTTTGTGTATATCCATACATATATGTATTAATATTTACAATTAAATTGTTCTATTAAACTATATTTAACTTTTCTTTTGTGCTTTTAAAACAATTTTAACTGCGGTTCTTTCCTTTTTCAGGCCTATTAGGTTTCTAATTTCCAAAGAAAACTGCTCTGTATCTTCATAGCTCAATGTTAGCCTCATCCAGAGCCAATACTTCTGGGAGGATCCAGAGTGGTGAGAAAAAAAAGGGCTTTTAAACTGTAAATAGCTGTATGTGTGTCTACAAGCTTAATATTTCAAATACAAATCACATTTACAAGAGATTGTAAAATGAATGTGCATTTAGTAAGACAAGTTTGTGAAATTTTAGTGCATGTTTAAATGTATTGGAATTTTTTTCATCATTTCATTAAAAATTGTTTTTTACTATGCGTGCTTAACGCTTCATACCTGATAGCGAGGAAGGATGATTTGCTTACAGTTTAGGACTTTCTGTATGTGGATGTCCTGGTGTATGAAGCTGAAAAATTAATGAATAGATTAAATATATCAATTTTAAGGTAAGCTACTGGAAAACTTATTAGATTTTCAGTTGGTTATTGTGTAAAATTGATAGTTTGATTCAAAAACTGGTAATTGACAAATGGTATTTTTATTCATATGCTATTGATAATGTATCTGAACTGGATATTTTTTAAGTATCTCTTTTTTTATTGCCTCTTTATGCATCAGTTAAAAGTACAGTCATGCCTTTTGGCTCACAAACTTCATTTGCTTCGAGTCTTATGAACTGAAGTAATTTTTTCCATTTAAATTATTGAAAATAGAATCAGTTCAAATCCCTGAACAGAGCCATTTTTTCCTTGTTTTTACGGGTTTAGTTGAAAGAAAATGTAGAAATAAATAACACATGGACTTCATTATGAAGAATTGACACAAAGATAAAAAAAAATAGTATAGAACATAATAGTATTACAAATTAGCTTTACCTTCAACACTGCTTGCATTCAATATTTCTGCTCTCAATACCATTGAGCAACTTCTTAGCCTTTTTGTATATTATCCATAGTAAAAAGCTCTTTTTCACATATATACACTAGCAATTAATTTTCTACCTTTTCTATGCTTTTGAAGCTTTTATTTTCATTAAAGCAGTCATTTGTTTAGTAATATCAGTTGCCTTTATTGATTCTTAGTTCTTAAGAATGATACAAATGGTAGATTTTGCCAAACCAAATTTTTTGCCGAGATTAGAAGCACTAACATACATTGCCACTTTTAGCTATTATTTCCTATAATAATCATATTACATTTCTTAACTGCACTATTATTTGTTTTACCTATTTTTTGGGAGCCATATTGAGTGCTAATTTAGATTAAAATATGTATAAAATGATCTAAAATATGTGAGCGAATGCCGTTTAAGCTTGCTAGAGAAAGCAACTACTGAGCTTTCATGTGGACTGTTCACAAGTTGAAGCATTAGAAAATCTTGTTCATGAACCGAGTTGTTCGTAAACCAAGGTATGATTGTATATTAAACATTTAATGGCTGAGTTTTTTGTATTTATATAATATTTAATACTGAAATTTGCTATACTTCTGTAGAACTTGGAAACATGCAAGCATTGAACGTTTTATATTTACACAGTGCAAGGCCAGTTGAAGGCACATTTTAAAAAAAGCACCACTTGCATAAATTCATTGTTTAAAAATAAGGTATCATTGGATTTTTGATGGGATTTTACTTGGAGCATTATTCATAAAATTAATTGCCTGTTGCATTTTTAAATAACTAGCATTTGAAAAGGTAAAGTGCTTTATCGTAATACTTCATTAATCTGAAAAAGGATTTAATTCTTTAGAATTTGATTCAAAATTATAAGGGTTAAGTTTTAAGTAAAAATTTGAGTTAAAAGTTAGCTGAAAGAGTTTAAGAACAAAATATTAAGTTTCTTTCATTGGACAATAGTTTTAACTGCAAGAAAAGTAAATAGAAAATTTTTCCTTTAAAGTTGCATTTTAAATTTTGTTTCTAGTTCTTTTTTAAAAATGATATTTATTGGAGGAAATGTTGTTAATATAGAATATTTGTTTCCTATTACATTATGAATTATCTTAAATGTTTGCAGGTAGGCTAATAGACTCAACATTTCTCATTCTCACATAGATTTTAATAAATTAAATCACATAGAAATTAAAAAATGAGACGAGAAATATGAAACAAAATTTTATTGTGTGAAGCATTTTATATGTGTCTCATGTGAAATCCATTCAAGCTATGCTATGTATAAAGTATTATCTTGAAAATATATATAATTAAAAAATTTTCAATACATGTACTTTTAACAAAAATTATATTTCTTAATATTAGAAAAATTGTCTATTAACAAAGTTACATGCATCAATATATGAAACATTGCTGTCCAACAAATTATGATGTTTGAATTGACATCATTATTTTTAATCACTGGGAGAGTTGAATAATTATTTCTGTTGTAACATGAATGATTGTAATGACAGAATTATTGCAATTCTTGTAGACAATTGTCTTCATATTAGCAAAAAGAATGACAACGAAATCGTACCTTTGAAATATGTATTGAATGTCTTCTGTAAAATTCATTTTCAAACTCTTTTGAATGTTTATTTTTCAAGTATTTTATTTTTTTAAAAAAAATTTATCTGAAAAATATATCTTGGATAATCGTTTCCTGAATAATCCTATACATATGTGGAACAATGGGAATATTTTTGTATAATCTAGCATGAAACATTTAAGGTATTAACAAACAGAACATCAATTTATCTCTTATTAAAAAAGGACATCCAACTGCTTTCTTAGTTTTATAGTTGTTGAGTGTATTTTTTTTTTAAAAGAGTACGAATATAATACATATAAAATTAAATGGATGTTTCATAAAATTTCAATATGATTTGCTGAGCATAAGTTCTTTGTATTAAGTGACATTTTTGTTAGAGAACTGTGAAATGCTCTTTTTTGAATTACTTTTCTTTCTCGAATTTTTTATACATTTACTAAAAAACATATTTTAAAAGTCTTTTGTGTTATCCTTGAAATTTTATTCATTTTCCTTAGTTTTAGTAACAAAACATTTTTTCATATACTTATTTATATTTGTAAATGGACAGTTATTATGCTTTAATTAGTGACAAATTATTGCAATAATAATTATTTTTAAGAATTAATATCAAATGAACTTAGTTTGATACTATTTATCTGATTATTAAGTTTGATTTTTTTCCCCTTCAAAAAAAAAAAAAAAAAAAAAAAAAAAAAGGCATAGTAAATAGTTTTGAGGAAAGTTTGGGGCATTGTTAGTTTTATGTATCTTCCTATAAACACTAGAGTGTGACAAGTTAACAAATTTTCTTAGTTTGCCTTATAATTTAATTTCTTGAACATTATTTCTGTTTCTTTTTATATATATATTTAAAAAAAATTGAGTTCTTAAGGAATTTTTTAGAGTGGATATATTTGTTTCTTAATTTAGGGTCATAAATGTTCTTTGATAAGTCATGTGTAATAGAATTTATTCGAGTTATTTAATGAAAGAAAACATGGATTCTTTTTATTTATAAGGAATAAATTCATTATGGAATCACTTTTCATGAAATTTGATACAGATAAATTTTTTGTGAACATTATCTTACATTCTTATTTTAGAGATAGAATCTAAACCAATATAGAAAAAAAAAAAAAAAAATCTGAGCCATGGGGGCAATAAAACCAAATTTATAATCAAATGAGCAATGAAGGTATTTTTTCATTCTTTATGCCCTTTTTTTTGTGTACATATCACAAAATCACTTGAATATTTTTGAATCTGTGTGAGAAAAATGTTAAAATTACTCGATTAATGAATGACTAATTTTGAAATTCAGTGTGTTTACTTGTTCAGCATAAAAATAGTTGCATGTTTTTTAATTCACAAACGCCTTAATCAGATTTAATAATATTGTATCTATATGTAAAAAAGATGTATATAATTTTATATATTAATATATTCTCATTTATGATTTGTATTTTATTTAGTTACATCATTTAAATATAAAAAATGTAATGTCTTTCCATAAAAAG
This sequence comes from Nephila pilipes, assembly GCA_019974015.1. NCBI lineage: Eukaryota > Metazoa > Arthropoda > Arachnida > Araneae > Nephilidae > Nephila > Nephila pilipes. The sequence continues at coordinate 1,144,562 of BMAW01041703.1, read as the reverse complement.
TTCTGAATGATACAATTTTTATTTATGAAATGGATTAGAAAATAAAATCAATTTTTATTACTGAAAAGGCATTATCTTTTAATATTATGGCTCTTAATTTCTTTTATATAAATTTCCATCTTAAAAATGAACCAATTAGTCTGTATTATGCATTTGGTAAGTTTTAAATTTAGAAATTTTTTCCCCTCAATTATATAGTCAAGCAGATTCCTTTATACTTAAACATTGATAAAATAATTTCAATTAGAATTGTATAATTGTTTATTCTACTAAAACTTAAACTGGACATACTAATATGAGGGTGATCTGAAGTTTCTGACTTAACAAAAGATACAAGACATTTATTTTTCTACACTCTTCAACTTGTCCAAATAGTACTAAAAATACAAATAGTATTTCTTTGCAAAATAATTGTTTATGAAGGTGATGGCCTTCTCATTTGACGAAAATCTGTCCTCCGAGTGCAATTTTTTAGATTAGGGAACAAAAAGAAGTCGCTTGGGGCGAGTAAGAAGGGTGGTCCAGCAGTTCAAACAGTAATTCATGGACTTCACCATTGCTGAGGTGCGAGGCAATGGATTGTCTTGGTGAAACAGAATTTTTTTTCTGCAAATGTGGCAATTTTCCCTGTCTTCAGCTTGTCAAGTAATGGTGCATAGTATGCACCTGTTATGGTTTTTCTTGTTTGAAGATAATTAAGATAACTCCATGACTATCGCAAAGAAACAGTCACCATCACTTTCCTAGCCAAAAAAACAGTTTTTGCTTTTTTGGAGCCAATTCCTCCTTTGCAGTCCACTGTTTTAACTGGATTTTTGTTCGGGACGTATAAAGGTGTATTCATTAATCCTATTCATAAGGTGTATTTATTAATCCTAAACTGCACCAACAGAGTGTTGGAAATGTTCATTTGAACACGTTCTTTGGACATTATCATAGCCTCTGCTACCTCTCTCACTTTAATTCAACGGTTGTCTAACATAATTTGGTTAGTGATGTCATTAGTGGTTGCAGTTTTTGGACGTCCCGAACGTTTGTCTCCCAAGCTGGTTACAGCAACGTTTAAATTCAGCTGCCCAAAATTTTCACAGTAACAAATGATGGTACAGAGTCCCTGCACACAAGAGTCCAACTCACGTTTGATATGCACAAGTGTATTGCTTCTCAAAAACAAATATTTAATGACAGCTCAATACTAGATCTTTTTTATTTTCATAAAAACACTCACGTGATTACAAAGCAACAACTGTGCATCCAAAATGGCTGAAATTTTGGCGAGTATCTGTCAAAAGCTGTGCAAACACATTCCCTAATTTTATTGACGAGTGTTGCCATCTTCACGTTAAGGTCAGAAACTTTTCAGACCATCCTCGTATAATTGATAGGTACAAATATTTTGAAATCTATGAAAATCATTCAGAGTTAAAGTACAAACTTCACTAAAATAAACAAGGATTTCAAGACTTATAACTAACAGCCCTGATATATAATTAATGAGGACTTTTAGATTTATTAAAGTATTTGTTAAAATAGTATATTTCTTTTAAAAGTTCATCAGGATCAGCAAACTAAATCAGCAAGTCTCGCCTTAAATTGTTTTAAGAATGACATGAACTCAAAAAATTATATACGCATGCACACAAACATATAATATGCTCTGTTTAAGATCTTTTAAAAAGTAAATCCTAAGTGGTTATGACAAGTCTCCAATACAGGAATAGATGAAGTAATTTACATGCAATAAATATATATATTATCAATAAAATAATGAAATTTTTTTCATGTATTAGTTTGTAACACTTATGAAATATTTATTCAAAAATAAATAGTAATAAAACAAAAAAAATTCTTTGGAATGTATCTATTTCATTTGAAATTCATAGTTCATCTGGAAAAAGTACTGCCACCATGATGATGATGATGAGCATTACTTAACATTCCATGAAGAACAGGTATCACTTTGACTCCAGATATATCTGCCAATATATTCTGAAAAAGATAATTTTCTTTATGACCATAAAATAATGCATTTTTGTTTCATTAAAACCATGTAAATTTAACAATTCACTTGAGTAGAAATTACTTCATTATGTAATGAATCAAATTTAACTATTGTTAGTGATGAAAAAATACTATCGATTTTTTTCTTCAGTTCACTTTTATAAAGGAAAAATTTACAATTTGAACCTATTGAATACTTCTGAAATCGCACGTAGTTCTGCACTACGTTTATAAGAAAACAATTGGTTTTATTAATGTTGTACAGGAAGGGCATTGGTGAAAGACCTCCTATTTTGGAATATTGGTCAAGTGACAAAGATGACACCTGAGGCTGCCACTCCCTTCTCCTAACTTCCACCCCACGTCAGCAGGAGGGCTTTGAGCCTTGACAAATTAAACATGCATCAACCTCAGCTATATGACGGGTATTTAATGGCATCAATACTTGAACCCACGATTCGACAAAATCTGCTTGCAGCAAGTCGGTGACCATGACCACTCGGTTACCGCAGCCTATTATAAAACAAGATGGATAATACTACTGAAGTAAATTGAATTTTATTAGAATCAGATAAGCAGTATTAGTTCAGTGATGCATTCTATCATTTACTTTTTTTCCCCAGTTACAAAAATTTGGAGTTAAAATTCCTCCTAATTATTGCAAATAATCAGCATTTAAATATTAATTAAGATAAGAGACTCAAAATATTTTTAAAAAATGTTGTTTTTTTACCTCTACAGTTGCTTGATTTTCAGCTTGCAGTAAGATTGGTTTACGAAGGGACATGATACCAACTGCTAAAACTGCAAAGGGTGATAAATGAAAAAATAATGAAATTATTTCATAATATCTTAACAAATAAAGAAAATGATAATTAAAGGATTTAATTTTAAATAAACTTTATTTTTTAAGAAAATGTTAAATGAACAGCATAACAAAAAATAAAATTACAATAATTTACATATTGGAATAAAATACTACAATAGCAATAATTTATCCTTCAACACTTCTTTATATATAATTTTTCTTCACTTTAAAGCAAGAACTAAAACTAAGAAGTAAATAAACTTTATTGAGTGAGAAAGGACAAATTATTTCCTTGCATACTGTTAAAGTTATATATGTGATACATATGTACTGAACAGGTTATATTGTATCTGATAATCTTATTGATTAAACTTATTTAAAATATTCATGATATCTGTACAGCTAAAAGAATTAATTCAACTTTGTTTCAATAATATAGATTATTGATAAGGAATCATATGAGATAGGTCAGCATCTCCTACAACACTTTCCAAACTTTCATACCATGAGTTAAATTGAGTCCTTCTGAATTCAACATGCAGCAATTTTTAATTCAATGGAATTAAGACTTGAACCCACAACAATTGTCAGATTTCTACAGCTTCTCTAAACAGGAGGAATCAGTTCAATTCATTAAAATCTGAAAAATCTATCATGAAGATAACATGCTTGAGTGAAAATGTGTAGGAAGTTTTAATATTGTCAAGAGGTTACAAACAAATGTGGCTGCTTCCTACGTCATTTTGACTGCGGAGCTGTAAGGAGATTTGCAGAAAAGGAGCAAACGATCTTTTCTCCACTCAGTTAAGTTTTAAATTTGTAAATGTTAAATATGAAATGAATGAATAGTTCTTTGCCTCTAAAAAAAAGTAAATATTACGAAAAAATCGTTTGCTTAAATGATTATGGAAGAGATTTGCTCCTATGCAATTGGCAACAAAAACATTATTATTACGTGTTGTTCTATAAATTATTTGAATTGGTCTACTGTTGTAATGATTGAAGATGTTTCTGTTTGCATTAAAATAAGTATTATTTAAAATCTCCAACATTTGAAGTTTCTTTTACATGGAGTGTAGTCCATTTTCGGTGTGGCTAATTAATTTAATGGAACAGTTTTGTGTAGCTTAAGTGAAATGTTTAATGTAACAGCTCTCCGAAACAACAGAAAAGTTGCTTGCATCTCGCACACCTCCTGAAAGGAAATTATGGGGAATTGATGGTTTTATCAATACCCCCCCTTCCCCATACAAATGGATTATGAGTATCCATTAACGATACGATCAATTCATTACAGATGTATATAAATTTTCCTCACACAACTGATCATTATTTTTTTTTTATTGTGCACATTTACATGTAGATCATGATGGAAAGTAGTAAAGCTTGCATGACACTGAAAGACATTCTTGTATTTAACCCTTTGATAGTTATGAACGAGCCCAACTTGCATTTGAATAGCACATCATATTGGGTGCAGATGAATTCAGCTCGTCTGAAGATTTGTGACTCAAATGGTTGCAGCTGAGCCCTACTCGCATTGTGAAATTTCCCCCGAACATATGATGATGAGCTGAGTTTGACCGTGTAGATTATCCTGTGTTGTTTGAGTTTCAAATGATACCTAGTGACAAAATTTAATTGGTTTGATAGCATACAGATGGAAGTAGGGGTGCCATGAAATTTTTTTACATAAGGGAAAATGTTACTCATCTAGTTATTTTCTTGTGTCATTTGGTAGGAGTTTGTTACTGGAATAGTTCAAAAGCAAAATGATTTGGATGATAAATAAGTTTTATCACAATATATGTATACGATGAACAATTCAATGTTTTAAAGTATATCACATGCAAAAAGAGTTTTAGGTAAATATAACAATTAAATGTTTCTTATAATTTAAAATTTTGTATAGTTATTCAGCTATATTAACTTAAAAATGATAAATATTAATATATAAAATATTATTGTTTATTTAATTCTTTAAAAATATTATGTTATTATACCACATATAATTCTTTAAAGACTTTCAAAAGTGGGCAAGCTATCTGTATCACTGTCAGAAAGGGGTAACATTTTCAGAAGCAACTGGGGGGAGGGGGAAACACGTGCTACTTTCAGCAATGTTTGATCATGATATTTCAAGAAATAATGGAGCAAAAACCTAAACCTCAAAGAGTTTAAGGTCAAAATTGATACAAATGCACATTATTGTAACATTCATCATTTACATCAGATTTTATTAAGTTTCACTTATTAAAGCATCAATTTTCCTTCAATGTAAATCTGAATTCAATAATACAATTACTAATTTAAGAGGCTAATTAAGCATCAATTAATATGCTATGTGAAGAAATGTCATACACTTTTGAAATATCTTGATATAAAGTTTAATATGAAAAAAATATTTTGTTGGCCAAAAACATCACACAATATTTTGTTATCTAAAATTATCATTAACAAATCTTAAATTCATATCGAGAAATGTACTCACTGACAATAATCTCTGTAGTATCATAAGCCAATATACAATCCCACAGCTGCAGGATTTGGTCCGTTGCTAGACATCCAGAAAATGCTTTGATGATCCATTTGATAGCAATTTTCAGTCTAAAAAAAATTATAACTTCAGTATTATTGAATCCATTATTGAGCATAAAGAATACTTTTAAAAAATAATTATTAATTAAGTTTAAGCAAATTACTTTGACATTTACATTTAATATGCAAAATACATTTTAATTTCAAATTAATTAGACTTGTATGCATACAAGTGATGACTTAATTTAAATTGAATTGATCTCAACCTTTTACAACATGCAGAATTGTTGTTGCAGCAGTTGCAATGAGTAAAAGTTGTACAATGTAATTTATTAACTTCTTACCACAGGAATATTAAAACAAAAACTTGTTCCATATTCTATTTTATTTTTTCTTATGAAAATTAATTTCAAAACATTCATAATGATTAATTTCTTTAAAAAATTATACTTGGCACTTTGAAAACCCATGAAAATTGAACAACGTATGCACATTGCATATGTAGGGAAAATTTTCTGGGAAAAATACATTTGGACAATGTTAGTTAATAACTCAAAATGCAATATATTAAAAAAAAAAATCTGAGATTTAAAAATGTGATGAATTCTTTTTCATATTAAATGTTGGAAAAATAACACTGCAAACTAGAGAAAATTTTATAAACAGTATATCACAAGAATTTAGTTTTAAAAATACATTTGTTAGAGATTAAGTTAATCACTGCCATGATTTTACTTTCTTAAAAGTTTTTATTGATTATTTTTTAACAACACACTTAAAAGCAACACAAGGACTGTAGGCAAAGTTTGTAGACTGCATGCATACATATCTATGGAATTTTTTTAAAAGTTCAATTTTTGTAGACTTTTTAAAAAAGGGAAAGGGGGTCTACTATTCAACTTTTAATAATCTTATATTGAATTATATATTTTTATATTTCTTGTAATTATGATTTTCTATTTATTAATTTAACTTCATATAAATAATTAGATTTAATTTTATTTACAAAAAAAGAAAAAATACATGCATATCTTTATTTAAATTATATATTATTTATTCCTATCTAGATTTCAAATAAAAATCAAAATGCCACTATGATAAAAAGTTATTCTTATATTTTAATATACAAGACACTAATAGTATAATTTATAATATATATATAACCAGATAAAATTATAGCATTAGTTGTATTCATAACTAAATTTTGATCAAATGAAAATCATTAAAACCATCCAAAAGCACTATTACTTACGGATAGATGTCATGTGCTGAAAAATAATACGCTAATTGAGGTTCCACTTCATCCAGAAGAGTTTCAAATGATAAAGCTAATGATAAAATACCCTGAAAAACAAATGACAAGTTTTCTATTAAAAATTGTGACACTATTTTTACTTTTTAAGAATGTAAAATATTATGCATACTCGCACATATATATACACATTTATATCTATATTATTAAGAGTAATTTTTGTGTCTGCCCAAGAGACTCGAAGACATTTTGACTGATATTGCTGAAAATTTCACAGTTGGTTCTTATTAATACTAGGAGTGTTTAGAGAATGATTGGAATGAAATCTGATAAGTAATGTGGTTAGTGAAGTATCAGGGGTGCAATTTAATAATTACAGCAAAATAACTTTGCTGTCTTTAATAAATAAAAGAAAAATTCTATTTTGTTATACAAACTATCATTATATATCGCATCAAAAATTGGCATAGTACTGAAACCAAACAAATTGCAACATTCATAATTGGCAGAAATGTAATGTTATTAAATAAGAATTTTATGATTTTAGTAATTTATACAATTAATTTAATAAGGTTTTACAACAGATTTATTTATAGCACAAATAGTATATAATTATTTATACATATAACACAGAATCATATGTATATGTGATGAGAACAAAAGCAAATAATAATATTAGAATTCATTATAGTTCTGTCTTGGTATTTTTATAGTATTTCCATTAAGATTTTTTACAAAGCATTTGGTCCCAAGAATACAAAAGTTAATAAATGAAATATCACAAAATTGGTTTCCCATGTGCAACCAAATAATTTTACAAACTGATGAAGGAAGAGAAACAATTTCAAATACAAAACAGAAAGGAAAAAAAAAATCAATTACCACACATAAATTCATGTTATCCTAATTAAATTATTTATTTAATTCAGATGCAGTGCTTCCTTTATAAACCAGTCAGCCAATAATCCAGCATTTTTACACCAACTGACAAGTCATAAAAAAAATTATTTTATAGCCTTTATTTCAACAGGATATCAATACACAATAATACATAACCTTTTTTCTGTTTAATTGCTATAATTTAATTTGTTTAGTTTTAATTCTATTCTAGTCATCTGATGCTTTCTGTACACGTGAAACTGATATTTACCATATTGCCAAGAGAATACTATATGCGTTAAAATTTAGCAATAACTAAGCATTGTCAGATCACTGTGTGTGCTAGTATGTACACATTATATATATATATATACGCACACATTAAATGTAGTACATTGCTGTTAAAAAATATGTTTATTTTTCTGCTATAATCTAAAAATTTATATGTTTGTATGTATTAATTTAGTTTATATATTTTAAAAATATTTTATTATTTTAATACTATTTTAATTACACACACATAATGCAAAAGATAATGAGAATTCTAGTGTTCACAATACTAGGTAAAAATTTATAATTTTTATAATTAATCATTGTAAGCAATGAAAGGTATTTTGAACTGCCAACTTTTTACATTTTAGTGCATCAAATAGTATTTTCAACCCAGAATGTGCCAAAATTAGTTTTATAATGTTATTCCATATGAAATTATTTTTCCAAAACATCTTATTTTTATTTCATAATTATTATATTGGCTTTTATCTATAGAATTTAATAATTAAATTATCTAAAAATTATTCTAAATTAAAGACATTGAGAATCATAGTTCTTTTATTATTTAATAGAAAAGATAGAATCTACATGATAAATGCTAATAACAGCAAAAAATATCTCTATTCTTCTGCAAGAAAGTGTTTGTAAAATAAGAGTGAAATGTACCTAAGATTTCAATACTTGAAAATATTGGAAATTAATAAGAACACCTAGTATTACAAATGAATATATGTAGATTGCAACATAGAATGATTAAGTTTCACAAAGAATAGAATGTATTTAAAAAAAGACCTGAGGATGAGAGGAGAGGTTATGCAGTCGAAAGAAGTAGCGGACATAAAGCTCTCGGAAGATGTGGTAGAGAGTTATGGGATCTTCATATATGTAGCACAAAGGAGCAACTGGCAAAGATGAGGAAACATAAGCAAATAGAAGAAAAAGTTGTTTTCTAAACATCATTTGCTGTATGTTAATATACAATCAAAATATGAATAAATACTATTTAATAATCTTCACAAAATATTTTAAATTATGGAACAAAACAAGAAAGGAGCATAGTTTAAATTTTAAGAAATGCAAAAAGATGTACAATAAGCTAAAGCTGAAGAATGCAGCACAATAATTTAGTTTTTGAAGACTGGAAAAAAGTAGCAAACCAGATAAATATAATTGATAAGGGAAAGATGCTTTGCAAGTGTAACAAATGAATAAATAAGAATATTCTAAGATAACTTATGAAAAAATGTACAATTCCTTTCAAAATTTAATGAGCTATGAAATACTTCACTTTCTCACAAAAATATGATAATAGACCTCTAACAATCAAACTTAAGTAATTTTTTTTTTATAAGTTTGGTACAATATAGATAATAAATATAATATTTTATGAAAAATAATCAACTACTATTTACAATAAAAATGTTAACCAATCAGCAGAATTGTATATCAGTTCCAACTTATTCCTGAATTGTATTAATACTTTATGATCATTATTTGACAACAAGAATTTTCCAACTAAGGGCTTGTAAAGACTTTATACATTTAAAAAATATTTTAATAGAATCAAGATTTATAAGGCAAAATAAGTAAGCATAATTTAGTATTTTTAGCATAATTTGTTGATAAATATCTTCATTATCTTAGCACATACACTTAGGTTAAACATATTCTTAAAAATTTCAAAAGAAGAACACCCCAACAATACTCTTATGTAATGTCAGGAGTTTTTCCTCACAATTGCATAATTTTTTCTACGTATACATATTTTTCTATGAATTTGATTTTTGACACTAAGTTTCAAATTCATTAAAAATGTTTTATAATTAAAATTTGTGATAAAATTAACTGTCATTCTACTGCTCTTCTTCTTCTTTTTTTTTTTTTTTTTTTTTTTTATCACTGTACTTGAATTGTAAAAATAATACTTCAACACAAGAATTATGAACTGGCATGGTAAAAAAGAACTGTTGCCTTCAACTTCTCTAAAATGTTTTTCTAAATGATTCAATATCTTGACATTTTATTGGCTTAATTTAGTTTTGTATGTAAATGTAACAAACAAACTTTTTCAAATTTGAAATTTATTTTTAAAAATTTTCACAATTATGTTTCAATGCAAATATTCCACAATAACTCGATGGATTCTTCACGATTAAAACCACTTGTAATAATTAAAAACAGGAAACTTGAAAATGTGAATAAAAGAGAAAATTTTAAAACATACAGACTGTAAATTTAAACCCAAAGAAATTGAACACATGGTACAATTTGTGTTAGCAGCATTGTGATTAAAATAAATTGAATCAATCACTTTGAAATGGGTTCAGTTATCCAATGTTTTCATACATTTACACTTTAGTAGCTTTGCAGTCCTTTAGAAAAGACTCATGTATCCTACATGAAAATTGAATATACGTCATCCAATAATGCACTTCTAGATAGATTTCATTCAAGTGTTCTTAGAGTATGGCTCTCATCTCCTCAGTTATTCATGCCCTGACAACCGCTCATAGCTTCACTGTTATGCATTAAGTCGACTTCTAATTTTCCCACCTGACACTGCTGTTTATTGGCAACTGCTAACAATAAACTGTCTGTGTTAGGCGTTAGCAGTTTTTATATGTATATTATTATTTATGCAGAAAAGATGTCAAACATTGGAATTTTGTAAAATCTTTCTTGTCCTCTGCTTAAAAAAGGAAAGTTACAAGATTTCTATTGCTGAAAAAACAAAAATGAACCCAACTGTTCATCTCCAATCACAGACTTCTACAATGAAATAATAGATAAATGGTCCACAACTCTATACAATGGAATACATCCACAACTACAACTTTATCTCTCACTTATCTTGCCTATTATATGTGATTACAGACAGGTTTTGCAGTATATATATATATATTGTCTTTGCTAGTTAAAGTGGACTTGATCTTTCACAAATCCAAGTTCATTTTGAAGAAAGGTTCACGTAGGAAAAAAATATTTTTCCTGGGCATATTTTAAGACCATAAATAATTAGGTAAATAATGTACATCATGTGTAATCCATTTAACAATAGAAAATTTCTGATTTAAATTTTAGGAAATATTAAGGAAATAAGTGGTTTTTCGACCCTCCTGTAAAATTGGTGAAAGCAGCTATGTCTCCTATTTAAAATGATGTCATAAAAATTTTAAATTCAAGTACATTCAATACATAAGTACTGTACGCAGAATTGAACCCACTAAAAAATTGACAAGAGAGAGAGGACACATAAACAAAAATGTTTTTTTCATTAAAAATTTCATAAGATTTAACTTTCTTTTACTTTATATATTATTCATGCTTGCTTAATCTTTATTTTAAAAATAAACTAAGTGTTAGCTCAAGATTTAAATCGAAAACTAAAAATTTACAATACTGTTCTTAAACGCAACAAAAAACTTTGAAGTAGAACAACAAAATAAATATTTTTACATTTTGTTGGGATTTCTTGTTCAGGTATACTATTTTGTCAATGTGTGAAACTATGACAGGTTTAATGCACATGCCCCCCTTCATGGTTCTACCATTGACTGTATATGGAAAATATATAGTGTATACAATTACACATTTTTTAATAATATTGTTTACACATTAAATATATATGATATTGTACATGCAAACAGAAGAGAGTTTATTTCTTATTAACGTCACACTAGAAGCAACACGAGGGCTATTGGCGACGGAGCTTGTAATTTTGAACCATGGTCAAGTGACTACCTGAGATGGCACCCCCTCTCCTAACATCCACACCATGCCAACGGAAGGACTTTGGGCCCCAACAGATTTAACGTGCAATAGCCCTGGCTACACGGCGGGTTTTCAACGGCCAAGGATCGAACCCGTGACTGAACGAAAACCGCCGGGCACGAATCCGAAACCATGACCCCTAGGCTACCCCAACCACGCAAACAGAAGAAAATAGCAATGGAAACAATTAAAATAATGTCTTAATTGAAAATTTTAAGTATAATAGTTTTGGTCATTTTAATTCAGTGCATTCCCATAACTATGTTAAATTGACTCAAATTTATTCAAATTGTTTTATAGTGTGAGAGAATTTCCCTTACCATACATGGAGAATCCATGGAAAGGAATAACTCCATTCGGAGGATAAGTTACTGTAGTGTGAGTGCCTCGCACCACAGCTTTTGGAGGGTTTGCAGAGCTGAGATCAAAATGGGATGTCATTGAAGTATCTCGAGAAAAGACAAGCAAAATCTGTTGGATAAAGTTATAATGAGATAATGTGAATTTAGAAATTTAATTTGAGACTTAAACTAGTAGATTTTAATTCTAATCAATATGGATACAAGAATAAAAAATGGAAGTATTTAAAATGAATTGTAGAGACTTACCTGATAAAGTAGGTCTTCAAAAACAAAGTACTGATCATCATTTGAAGCTGTTAAATGAATGTCCTACAAAATAGATAATATTGATACATTGCCATACATATGAAAACTAATATTCTGATGATATTATTTATCAACCAATAATAAATTATATTTAAAAGTTGTTAACATATAGAATATAATCTTAGTTATTTGGGTTATAAATACTTAGAAAAGACTATTTTTTAAAAGGTCCCATTTAACTTTTGATGAAAGATTTTTTGTTTTAAGTGGGGGAGGTTCAGTATATTTTATATTTTGTCAGCTAAGTGTTTTTCATCCCACTAGGAGGGTAGTTTTCTACCCTGTGGCAGAGGAGGTCTATTGATATTGAATGATGATGGTGATTTGAACCCTCACACTGGAAAAAAATTTGTCCAGTGTTCTTTTGAAATGCTCTCAATAACAATGCCAAAGGGGATTAGCCATTAAGTTAGTTATTAAGGCAATTTAATTTCTGTCATCATTATTGAAGAGAGCTGTTACATACTCTCTCTCCAATATTATGATGATATGAAGAGAAACTTTCTGAATGGTATTTTGGAGAGGGTTGTTTTTCCAGCCACTACTGTAAATAAATATACATTCTCTTCCTTTTGTCAGGAGTCTTGTAACAAATAAGCAGTAATGTGCTGCATGTTCAAATCCTTCATCAAAATTTCTTGGTAAACTCCATAACCAATTCCAACAAGTTCTTGGATAGTCAGAAGATGATCTCATCAGAGTTATCCAATTTTTTCTACATTTTCATCTGTTTTGCAGGTGCTTTGTTACCCTGAATGCTTGTAATCTTCAAATGAAAGAAGTGGTAAACAAAAGTGCAATTCAAAAACCTTTGTCCGATTTAAAGCTTCATCATAAAAAAAACCATACAAAATATTTCAAGGGTTACTCAAATTTTTCCATTACAGATTTATCAAGCTTCATGCAAAATTTTTGCACACACGTTGCTTGATTTTGTGTCCATCGGTAAAATGCAATAAGTGCAAAACACAATGTAAAAAAAAAAAATCTTAGAAAAATTGTGAGTTTACATTTTGAAGTAAAGCAGTGAAATGAGTAGAGGAGGGTTTGAAGGAATACAATTTTGACTTACTTTAGCCTCTGCTTTTACAGAAAGCAGTGCTAAAACCAGTCAGTTGCAGTAAAAGCAGTTTGGGAATGTTCCAATAGAATCTTGTATCACTAGTCATGATTTATGAGTTGGTGTCTTAGACATATACAGTTAAGTTTTGTGTGTGTGTGTGTCTGGGGTGCATGATATTAGCAGTTCTAGATTGGGCTGCCATTTAGTGATCAAGTCCTGGGTCACCATTTTGGAGCTGACAGGAATGTTTTCTACCCCATGGTTGGAGAATTATCAGTTTTTGAGTACTGGTGATTTGAACCTTTGATCTATCAGTCTGGAGAAAATTGCTCCAGTTTTCTTAATTAAATATATTTGAATTTTAACCATTCAGCAATTAAATATAAATGCCATGTTCAGTAAATTTTAAAAATTATTAGCTATGTAAAGACAAGATTAATGTTTGACATATTGAGATGAAGAGATGAATCAGGTTAAATTAAAAATTGACCCTTCTCTAGGGAAAAATTTTATTAAATAAATAGACAATTAAAAATCTGAATTTTTTATCATTATGAGATATGATTTGATAAAAAGGAAACATGTAATCTACAATTAAGTTTAAGATATGTTTTTCACTTGTAACCATACAAACAATATAAAATAAACTTTAGTTTTTATGATTGCAAAAAATAATTGCATCTCTTTATTAATTATACACTTTCACATTTCAATATTTACAAAAAAAAAAAAAAAAAAAAAAAAAAAAAGTAAATTGCGTTGTTAAATTTTCCAAAATGTACAATTTTTGTACAATTTGCAGTTATTTTATCTGCTAAGTTTGAGAAACTTTTAATTTCAAAAAGTTTCTCAAACTTAGCAGATAAAATAATTGCAAGAATATTTACAAGTACAGTACTTTCTATGTAATTTGGAAGATATTGAACCAAAATCTCTTCAGATTACTGAAAATGATGGATTAATAGAAAATCACTAATAATAAACCTTTAAAAAAGGAAAAACTATGTATTATTGTATAAAATTAAATACAATACACACAAAATGTCAAACACATGCAATAAATCATACTACAAAAAAAATTTCTGTATTCTATAGATAGCCTACATTATTCCATTGAAGTAAAAGGAATAAAATAATTTTTTAATGCTTGTAAGCTGGTGTAAAAGTACTAGATAAATGGCAGGGCCAGAAAGGTTAAGTGCCTGATTATACATAGGGACTATTGTATAAGGATTATGATCACAAATACAGGACAATTAATCATAGCATTGTTCAATCATACAATCATAACATTGTTCAATTTTTCAAACAAAATAGAAAGAAACACGTAAAAAATTTACCTTAAAAATCAGCTTATCAATGAGTAAATCATGTTGAAATACACATGATTTCAGATGCTTGAAGTTTAATTTATGCTGTAAAAGAAAGTGGAAAAAAGTATTAAATATATTTCCATCAGTATAAAAAACATACTTAGGAGTTAAAATAATTATTTACAGAGCTAAATATGCAAAGAACTTTTAATATCCTATTTTGAAAAACTTCAAAAAGTCAATTACATAATAGTAATGTTTTAAATGTATACACATCAAGTTCATTTTAATCTATTTAATAAAATACAGGTAGAATAACTGTTTGCACTTTAGATGAAACACATGTAAAGATAAAAAATTTTGTAGAAATATTTAATTGCATATGGCTCAGATTTTTCTAAATGTTAGAGACATCAGATAGCACTAGAGCGTCAGTTTAGAATTAGCGATTTTTAATTATTTGTGATAAAAATCATTAGATCAAAATCAAGAAATAAAATATTAAATATTTTTATACACCCAATTATTTTATAATAGAAATAATCATGCAAAGTAAAAAGTTATTAATTGAAACTAATAGGACACAAATTGATTTTCTTTGAAAAATCGATTTTTAGCTGTGATAAAAAAAAATTACTTACAGCTCCACAAATATCTACACCCAAAATAAGAGACCACAAATCTGCTCGCAGAGTTGCTGGACATCCTTTCTTACAAAACTCTCGTGCTAAGGATGCTTGATTAGCTTCTAGAACTGTATTAAGATTAATTTAGTAAACATTTTTCCCACCAATTTGAAAATAGCACAAAATGGATAACAGAAACTTTAACAATTATTTTTCTTATGCATATAACTGTTAGGAAATAGTAAAAGTTCTATTGAGACAACTTGCGAGTTCTATTTAGATTTAAAAAATTAATTGCATTTGGTCACATGAAAATAAATACTTTGATATTAAATACAGAATAATAAAATTAGACACTAATTCCCTCCTTAAATTTTTTTTACAATATTCATTTCATAAAACACAGTATAAATTTCCAACAAAAAATTAATTACCATTAAAATTAATATTATAAGCATAATGAACTTAAAAACGAGTTTTAGTTCACAATATTAAATTCATTGAAATGATATGCTTTAAACTATACAAGTGGTTTTAACAAATTGTTTATTTAATTCACTCATTTTTTTAGGAGGGGGGGACGAAACCAAAATTTACAGAATATTTTGAAGTGAACCTGTGCTATCAAACATAAGTATCATACAAATTTATTAATTAAAAAGAGAGAGAGAGAGAATCTTTGAAACCAAAATTACATGAATTTTCTTAAATAAATTCAATAAAGCGAGAGTTTCATTCATAACAGAAAATATTGTAGTAAAATTAAAGGGGGATTTTTCATACAAAACAATTTTATAAAATGGAATTAAAATTTTATGAAAATATTCATGCAAAAAACTTTCAAATGAAAACTATTCCTTTAATAATTTTTGCAGATTTTTTTTTTTTTTTTTAAGATTAAGAGCAATGAAAACAGTAAAATTACTTACCATGTTTACCTAAAGATACTCTTTCCTTCAGACATTTTTTTGAGGAATCACTGTTTGAAAAAGGCAGAATATTCAAACCTAGGTGATCAATATATCCAGCCATTTCTTCAAACTGCAGTCTCTATTTAACAGAAAATAACTAAAAAAAATTACCTACTAATGTACATAATAACATACAATTATTTTATTCCTCCAGGAAAATTTTTCTTAAATATATATATATATAAAAAAAAAAATCTAGAAGAATTTTGTTATATATGTTATGTAAATAAAATACTTTTTTCCCATCTTTTGAAAATATGTTTTGCTGTAATTAAATAACAAACATTTCAAGAGATTCATTTTTATTAGAACAACTCAAAGAATTAATCTATTTGACTAAAATTTAGAAAAAAAAAATTTGTAATAACTATTAAAAACTATTTCTTACCATTTGGTGGAAACTTTTCACTTTCAAAGGTACTTTAATAAGACTCCAGTATGTAGAAGGACTGGAAGAAAAATATTGAAATCAATCTAATGATCTGTATTAAAATATCAGTAAATGAAACAAATAACTTATGAATTAAAAATGAACAGAAAAATAAAAGAAAAGAGAAAGTGAAGATGTGAAATTCTACAAAGAAAACAGTTATATTTTTACTCAGAATAGAATAACTGAATTCACAAATTAGTAACATTTTTCACATAATGGCAGTGAGAAAAATAAAATATGGAAGAACTGAACTTCGCATATTCTTTTGAAAAATGTTTGAGCCAGATACTATATATTTAAGCAAATAGAATAAGTTTTCAAATTAATGCAAATACACATTACAAATATACCTATTATTTACTGTTCATACTTAAACCAAATGAAAACATCCAGAATTATATTTGACTAGAACATTTTTTATTGATTATTTCAACTTTTTTTAAAATGTGATCATAGCTATATCATAAAAATTTCAGGTAAAGCTATTAATTTTATTTTTAAAGTTTTCAACAGAACATATTTAAAACTTTAACATCAATGTTTCAATATTAATAATGTTATGGAAAAATTTCTTTTCCTCTGTGGGTATGCACGTGAAGAGAAAATCAAGTCCAACTCGGAGGATAACAACAAATGACGATTTATTCATAAATCTTCAAGACAAAACGCAGATACACAGTACTAGCACAATTCAATAACACAGATACAGGAACAAAACACACAATAAGTACTGCCAGAGTTATTTCAGCAATATTCAGTTCACCAGCTTATTACTCTTCGCTGCAGACAGCCTTTGTAGCAATATTCTGCTCTTCCAGGGCAGGCTCCAATGATTTCCAGCAGATGCAAGTTGCTTCTTCTCAAATTCATTTGGCACACTCTACTTCAAGTGCTGACCACGTTCAGTCGATCTCCTCAACAGCCTCCAAAGACAGATTCTCCGTAACAGCTCCACAAGATTCAGGCTGAATCTCCAGCAGATTCCCTCCGTCATGATTCCCTGATCAGTCTACAAAGTAGACTCTACAGAAAACTGATTCCGCACACAGACCGATTCCTCCTCAGACTGACTCTTTGACTGTAGCTCTTGGTGTATTTATACCTTTCCCGGCCATGCGTGATGTCACATAGAAAAAGTCACGAAAAGTCTATAATTTTCTTCCTTACCAATGTTTCATTTAGATTCCTGCACCTCCAGATCTTTCCATTTGCTGCCAAGTCACCAAATCCGTCACCAAGATGAAGGGGTCATTACCTAAACTCTCATTTTGCTAACTGGTGAAATGTCTTAAAATCCGACTTTTCCTTAATGAGAAAAGTTTTGCAGGGAAGCATCAACTAATGTTCATAACAATAAACTTATCCATTTTCAGCCAGTGGTGGTTCTCCACAGGTTTGCACTGGTTATAGCAATAGATGCCACATGTAATAAGGAAGATTCTGTCTAATGACTCTGTCAGAGGTGAACTAAATTTTTTTAAAATGTAAAACTATTATGGGAAAGCAGCAAATAGGTTAAGTTATTTAAAATCTACCCTTGTTTTTCTGGCTCTAAAAAGATTCATGTTTAAAATCTAATTTAAGATAAGATTTTTAAGCTGTATTTTTAACCATTAAACTATAAATTTAAATAATGCTTAAAAATATTTTATCCAAATTATATATTAAAAAATGTATATTTACCCAGGATCTGGATTCATTACAAGACCAATATTGGGACTTTTGACATTGATAAGCACTTCAAGGAAATCTTTTGGGGAATAAACCGGTCTAAATCGACTCAAATCTAAACAGGAAAGGAAGCAGTTTGAAATAAACTGAATAAACATGAATATAAAATAAGAAAGTCATTTTGTAATGCTATATAGCACAATGGAAAAGAAGAATAAAAAATTAAGGTGCAGATATCAATCAAATAACAGTTAAGAAAAGCTTTACCCATATCTTCAGAACCAAGTTCTGACCATTTTGCTTCAAATTCTATTTGCTCTGATACTGGACGCTTTAAGAAACAAAATTAAAAATTATTCTTCATTACACCTACATATTATGCACAATATTAGATAAGAATTTCAAAATTTTATATTTAACAACATATACAACATTTTTACCCAATAAAAACCTAAATAATAATCAAACAAAAAATATTGTGGTTCAAGAAGAGGAAAAAAACTCAGATAAAATATAAAAAAAAATATTGGAAAATTATCGGACTAATTATTAAATAATCGCTAATATAAAGCAAATATTATTTAAGATCACACTTAGCTTCTTTGACTTAAGTAATTACATTTACAAATATTAAACCATCCCTTACTTTAACAGTGCATCAGAAGCATTGATATTCAACATTCTAATAGACAATTTATGAAACATTCTAATACCAACAAATAATGCAAAATGAAAGGGTAGAAAAATTCATAAATTTAAAAATAATATTTTTATTTTATGAAATAAAACCCATTTATTCATAAACTGAATTTATGACATATACCACTTAAATAAATAAGTTTTAAAATTGAAACATTTAAAAAAAAGACTTAAGTTTTTGAAAAACTATCAAATAATAAGCATCTTAAAAATGTAAAATCTTTTACCAAATTTGATTCAACATACATTATAAATCACCACTGTATTAAAATTATGAGCCATGAAATCTGTTTTTAAAATTAAGTAGCATACAGTTTTAATACAACAGCTTAATGGCTTTGCTTACCTTTCGAGAAAAAACTAAACCAAGTTCATTCGACATGTTATTCAAGCTTTTAGTGATACGATGTTCCCAATTGATCTGTAGAAAAATACCACAAATATCCTTTTATATGTATATTTTTAAAAAAATATTAGATTCAACATTCCATACATGACAAGAATATAATTTTGGTTACGTTATTATAACCAATTTAAATCAGAAATGCAAAATAAATTTATTCCAACTTTTATAATTTACAATAATAATGTTATAAATGTAACAAATTCAACTTATACTTTTACTGACAGGCATTTTGGGATTATTTCAAACATTCTTGAAATAAAATACTTCTTATAATTTATTTAATAAGAATAACTGAAATTCTACAGATTCAATTTTGTTTTGAGTTGATTTGACAAAGTAATTATGCAATATATATTTAACTGCAAATGAAAACATATAGATACACAGAATTAAATGACAACAATTTAACTATTTTTCTATTATTTTTCATCAAGAATCTATAATAAAATACAAATTATGTTTCTTTATTCTTATTCTTTGATAGAAATGAAGCATTTCTGTAAACAGCATGTTAGCAAACCCATTAGAGTTTAAAAAAAATTATATTCTAATTTCAATTCAGAAATAAACTATTTAATTAACTGAAATACTAGGGGGGAAAATGCAATTCTTTTTTACAAGAATTGCTTGCATAACATAGTTATAAAAATATTTTTAAACTGTTTTTCTAATGAAATACATTATTATGATCTAAAAAAATTTAAGTCAATTATTATTGACACTTATAATAGTATATTTTGCTTATTAATTTTTTTATTTACTAATTCTTCTCATAAATTCCTCTAAATTCCTTTACTTATATAAAATAAAATTCAAACCTGTGCTTTTTGAATGTATTCTAAAGGTTCTTTCCGTTGCTGTATTTCATTTTTCAGATTTGGATCTTTAGCTATGAACTGATACACAAGATTTCTGAGTTTCTGCTTGTATCCTATTCAAAATGTAAAAATAAACCAGTATTACTTGCATTTAATATACAATACGGGTAACATGAACCAATTTTAATGGATTTTAAATTATGAATTATGAATGTTTACATTATTTCATATTATATAATTTTTAGACTATTTTTAGAGGAATGATGAAAGTAATATAATTAATTATTAAAATATTTTGTGTTTTACTTTCACAATATCTATTGCATGATTAAAAATAATCTTTTTACAATAATCTGTAATAATTATCTGCAAGATTGTTGTTTATAAATTTTTCTTTTATGTGGATTCATAGTTTAAAATCCATTAAAATTGGTTCATGTTACCTGTATTGTAACATAACATAGTATTTTTTTTTACACATTTGAAACAAATTGAAGTAGATTAGAAAAAAATTCATTTGTACATTAGCAATAAGATGGGTATAAAATGGATAAAAGAGTAAAACAACAAAAATTTATAAACATCTGTATATTTTCAAACTAAACATAAAAATTACCTAACTCACAGATGTATGCACAGATATAGTTCTAGGGAGTATTATTAATCATATAGGAAGGTAATGAAATGGAAAGAAATATTAAATAAATAAAGAAAATGTAACATTAAAAGAAAGGCTTATTAATAAAATGGCACATTTCTGTCAATTCTGATAACTTTTGCTGATGTCAAATTAGTACACTTGTTGATTTCTTTTACATCTTAAGCTCAATACTGGATATTTTATCAAAATAATTTTTGCTAGAATATTTTCTAGGATAGCAAGGATTTCATAAACATATTATCAAAAACAAAGTGAAATTATAATGCCTCATGATAAAAAAAAAATGCCAGAACGAAAAGAGCCGTGTGGTAGGAATTTAGCAGAAACAAGTACCAATAACACTTAATACTTTTTTTAATAAAATATTACTAATTTTATAAAGCTAGTTCTATGTATATAAATAAATAAAACATATTTATAGTTTAAGATTATCAAAAATAAGATCATTAATGATAGGTATTTTAAATCGTTAACAAACCAGATTCGGATATCAACTTCCGCATTTGATCTTCTAATGCATCACATGAAACACTCGGATCCATGACCAAATCCTATTTAAAAAAGTTAACCAATTTTATAACAGTATTTATATTATTCAGCATTTTTTCTTTATTTTCACAGTATAGCAGTCTTAACCTTAAGCTATTAAGCAAATTTACTCAAGCCTTACAACTTCAGATTGATCAGCAATTTGGTAAACAAAACTTAGTTTTTTTTAACTATATCACTGTGGTTACTATAGTAAGAAATAATCAAAATGTACCATACTTATGATGTAGATAATATTACCATAGAAACATAATGTTTAGTAAAAAGTAGTTTCAAATTAAATATATTTATAAAATAATAAATAGTTTTCGCTTTAACTAGTTCCATGATTTAATATTTTAAGTTAACACTACAGAAGCATGGTTCACAAATGAACAAAAAAGATATGACAGATCCTATGGTAAAATATTCAAAACAGCCTTATGAAAAGAGAAACATTAATTACTTGTGTTAATAATGACTTACAAAAATCTCAAATCTAAAACAAATTAATTTTTAAGACAAACAAAAATCAGCACTTTATGAATTTTGTGTGAAATTTTGGTACTTTTACATCAACTAGGTAGGTACCAGACATAAAATGCCAAACTTAAAAGTTTCAATACATGCTTCAATTTATTAGTGTGAATTAAATGTAATAAAAAGTCCTTCAAGGTCAAATATTCTTTACACATCAACATTTAAGCTTGGTGATAACTGCTCCAACTTTTAAACTTTGCAGTTTTTGACAGGAAAATCTAATGAAAAAGTATCCAAATTTTATGCACAGTTTATCAGATGAAAGTATATTATAAAACAAAACATAAAATGAGAAATTAATAAATTACCTGAAGATTTATCAGAAGTTTGCGATATACTTCAGTCTTTTCAATCTCTGCAGACATAAAATTCACAGAAGATTGGGGCCAAACGACAGTGCTCACCATTTTATTCACTTTTCTTGAAGAATAACTATACAATGATTTAAGAATATTGTAAACTCACATTTTCCTAACAAACCTTTAATTGTTTTTGAAATTTAAGTATGCTAACAATTTAGTTGACAGTTAAAAATCATGCCATTGCAAAAATAGATATCAATAAATAATGTTGAGGTATATGTTAACAATTTAGATAATTAAAAATCGTGCCTTTGTAAAAATAGATACGGTGCCCATAGATACCAATTATGATGAGATAGAATTGTTTATTAGTTATAATTAATATTCGGTAATATTTTCTTAAGCATTTGAAAACAGTATTTAATTTTACTTACAAAACAAGTGGTTGAAAAAAAGTCAGAATTTAAAAGAATAAACAAACAAAATACAAATATAATAATTGCCAAACTCACTTTTTTTTTTCAAAATAATATTGTGTTAAATTTCCTTAAATTTAGGTAAAATGAATTGATTGATTTTACTGAGAAATTTAACAACAAAGGCTAAAATGAAACTATCTGTTAAAACTGTCAACTATTCACCGTCTGCTCGAAAAACAGGTGATGCCAAATGTTTATAATTCATGGATATGGAAAGGAGCTGCGATAGCAACGTGGTTATGATCACAAGCTCGAGGCTGGAGCTATTTCAGTCGATTCTTGATTCCATTAAAAACGTGTCGTGAAGAGGGAATAATTAAAATTATCAGAGATTAAAATCATCCCGTTTGTATAGTACGGCAGTTAGGAGAGGGAGATACGAGCATAAGAATCGTCTTCGCATGGATCAAAATTAAACTATCTACAAGTTGTTTCCAGTGAAAAATTAGTGAACAATCAATCAAAATAGGTAAAGAAAATCTCACTTATGTTTTTTGACAACAATTGTTACTGGGAAATGCTTACTTAGGGGGGGGGTTGAAGTTTTTTTTTTTTTTTTTTTTAAATGTTTTTAAAAAGCAACCCTTGTCACTGCAAAATTTTCTTGTCGAAATTGTTACAACAGTCTAACTGTAACCGTCATGGCAAAAGTTCGTTTTTAGAGTTATCAAACATTGACCAAGACTGCATTGGAAGATCTTAAGCTTTTGTATATGTTATGATATAATAGGTATAAATGTGAATAATTTTGTCTGTTGTAAGTACCTAAATATATATATCTCTTGAACTATCTACTCTGGGATCTATTGTTTCTAATAACTTTGTGTATGTGACATATTAGTGAATTGTAGCATTTGCCAAATGTATGTTTATCTTTCTAGAAAATTATGTCATTATTTTGACTCACATCGCTTGCAATAATTGACATAAATTGAGTTACGTTCAGCATGTATGTTTGCTTATAATTTTGTTATTTCTTGAATATAATTTTTTTTTTTAAATCTCGTTACACTATTCTTAGTAATTAGTAGCATAATGAGTTTTAAAACACTGGGATTGAAATCAAATCTTCAACGTTTATTTCTTGTCATTTGCTTGTGACGTGCAACTTTAATACGCTTTGAAACTATTTAAATGTAATTTTACTAAAAATTATCATTTTATTAATTAGACATTAATTTAATACTTACTATAAAAGGAATCCAAATCATCAAAAATAAGATGAGACCAAAGGTACATATATATTATTGCGATCATGCTTATAGAAATCACCAGATGTAAAAAGTGTGCCAAATTGTGATAACCCAATGAAAGTTCTTTATGATAAATATGCAAATGATTTCGGATATGGTTTGATAAACAGTAATATAATACTAAAGTAACAGTGTATTTTTTTTTATTTATTGATGTGACAGTTCTTATATTTACTTAGGGAATTAAGTAATTAATTGTTATATACTGTTCTAAACATGTACAGTGGCACAAACAATTGAGGATACACCTTACTTTTACTTGATAAATCTAACTTTCAATCAAAATAACACCTTAACCAGAAGTGCAAACAAATTTTTATTCTTAGACATAACAAAAGGTTTAATTAACAGTAAAAATAAAGAAAAATCAACTACAAAATTCTAAAATAAAACTTTTTAGAGGCATTTCAAATAAACATAAGCAGATTTTTACCTCAAAAAATTGAGGATACACAAATGAAATTTTTGTTTAACTACCACTTGATTTCTTTTTGCTTGCTACTAATAATCTAAGTTTGGGAAATTTTATCCTAAACTTTTTCAACTGTTATTTCTGTCTTTTGAAGTTGGTTATGAGAATATAAAGCTGTAATTTTAAATGGAAAATGGCTCCTCGGAAAGAGACTAGTATTGATGTAAGAAAATTTATATTATGGTTATTTAAGAAGGGGAAATCTTATCGTGAAATAGCTGAAATTGTCGGTAGAAGTCACTCATATGTCCAGAAAATCATTGGGAAATTTAAACGCGATGGATTAATTCAAAATAAGAGTGGAAGAGGAAGGAAAAGTATTCTGAGTGATGTAGCTAAAAGGAAAATTTTAAAAGATATCAAGATTAATCCTAAACTGAGTGCAGTCAAACTAGCTGCAGAAACTTCTCGAATAATCTGCAGAAGTGTAAGTGCTGAAACTGTGAGAAATGTGATTAGACATGCTGGATATAGCAGTCGAGTAGCTAGAAAGAAACCTTTCATAAGCTTACAAAATCAGAAAAAGCGTTTGGAGTTTGCAAAAACTCATCAGCTGAAGACAGAAAACTTTTGGAAGAAAGTTATATTTAGTGATGAAAGTAAATTCAACATTTTTGGAAGCGATGGTCGTCACACCGTTTGGAGAAAGCCGAACACCGCTTTGGATCCAAAAAATTTACGTCCTACAGTTAAACATGGTGGTGGCTCCGTCATGGTTTGGGGTTGTATGGCTGCAAATGGGGTAGGAAATTTAGTTTTTATAGATGGTATAATGGATCATAAGCTTTATATAGACATACTCCGCAACAATCTTAAAGAAAGTGCACAAAAATTGGGTTTAGATGGAAATTTTATATTTCAGCACGACAACGACCCCAAACACACTGCTCGTAATGTCAAAATGTGGTGTCTTTTTCATTGTAAACAGCAATTGCACACACCGCCACAGTCCCATGACATCAATGTCATAGAAAATTTGTGAGCCACACTAGAAACAGCGGTCCAAAAACACCAGATTAGAAACAAAGCCCATTTAAAGCAATTGTTACAAGAAGAATGGGATAAAATATCTCCAGAAACCACTAAAAAATTGGTCGAATCGGTACCAAGACGTTTGGAGGACATTATAAAAGCCAAAGGACATGCAACAAAATACTGAAACTGTCTATGCATGTAATATATCGAAAAAATTTCATTGGTGTATCTTTAATTTTTTGAGGTAAAGATCTGCCTATGTTTACTTCAAATATTTGTGAAACTTTTGATTTTAGATATTTTTTTGTTGATTTTCGTTATTTTTACTGTAAATTAACCCTTTTATTACGTGTAAAAGTAAAAATACGTCTTCTATTCTAGTTAATGTGTTATTTTCATTAAAAGTTGGATTTATCAAGTGAAAGTAAGGTGTATCCTCAATTGTTTGAGCCTCTGTATGTATTAGGTTTAAATTTAGAGGTAAATTTTGATCACATTGGGTTCTAGAAAACATTGTGGCTGCTGTAGCCTAGTGGTTATGGTCTCAGACTTGCAGCAAATGATTTTTGGCAAATCATGGGTTTGAACTTTGATGCCACTGAAGACTCAATGTGTAGCTGGGACTAATACACATTGAATTTGTCGTGGCTAAAAGTCTTCTGTGGGCTTGGTGTGGAAGTTTGGAGAGGTAGGTGCTAGCTTCGGTGTCACTCTTGTTACTTGACCAATGTTCAAAATTTTGAGGCCCATCCCCAATAGGCCTCGTAATGCTTCATGCATGAAATTAATAAAAGCAATTCAGAAAATATTTAAATATGTTGCTGAAAGATTGTTAGTCTGAAGTAATTGGTTTGGAAATGATTGGTGTAAATTTGGATGAGATTGCACTAACTTTCATGGATTTTACACATATGCCAAATATTTTCTGTTAAGATTAAGTACTGAATGATTGATGTGCTTTTCAAAACCTTTTTTTTTTAGATATAATATCAATTATCTCTTTTACTAATTTGTTTGCTTTTTTACCCCCATTGTAAATAAAATAAAGCTTTAATATGTTTTAGGAATTCCTAGAAACTTACAAAAGATTTGGCATTCCATGATATTGAATCATGGCTTCTAACATGAACAGAGGATATCCTGTACCCAACCAAAATGCAGTACCAGGTAGTGGAGTACCTCCACCAGGTCCCACACCTGTACCTGTTCCACCTCCTGTACCAGGTGTTGTACCTAACCAAGGAGGACCCCCATCTTCCATCCCACTTTGCATAAAACAGGAGAGTGGAGCCAATTCACCTTTGCCTCCTAGTGGTATGGTACCAGTTCCACCTCCTGGTCCAGGAATGAGACCTCCAGACAGACCCATGACTTTGCAACATGCTGGACCACCTCCTAATCGACAATATGGGACTCCTGCTCCTGTCTATCAGGTGTGGATTTTTAAATTAATAGACCAGATAGCTTAATGTATTGATGAAAATGTAACTGTTTTCACATAAGCTATTTAAAATTTATTTTTAATTTAATATAATGACTTTAATAATGTAGGTTGTTTAGTTAATTCATTATCCATTCTTACAATAAAAGTATGCTATTTAAAAGATGCATCTCTATTCATAGTTTAATTTGACAAGTTAAAGTAAGTATCAGGTACCCCTTGGTGATTTGGGTGAAAACATGTCGACTTAGAAAATAGATTGCCAAAGTAGTGATATGTAAGTATTGATGTGAAAAATGCACAGTAAACCAAAACTAAAGCAATTCTGACAAAGAAAATAGCAAATTTAAATGTAATTAAATGCAAATGCTGTTCAGTAAATGATTATAGAAATTTTATGGAACAATTAACAATATTAAATCATTAAAAATAATTTGTAATTTATTAGTAATCACTATTCAGAATTAAAATTATTTTTAATGACTTTTATTACATATTATGAAAATTAAATATGTATAATAAAGCATTATAATTACATATAAATATATAATAGTACATTTTATATAATTATAAATAATTATAGATTATAATACATAACCCTAAATATATAAACCTACCTAATTTATTTTTATTAATATAATAATGCCAAGTATTTGTTACTCCAATTTTTATAGTAATTTTTTTTTATAAATTTATATACTATGTTGAATATAAAGAATAAAATAAGTAATTATAATTTATTTTCAAAATATATATTTA
Organism: Nephila pilipes; assembly: GCA_019974015.1. NCBI lineage: Eukaryota > Metazoa > Arthropoda > Arachnida > Araneae > Nephilidae > Nephila > Nephila pilipes. The sequence continues at coordinate 1,116,962 of BMAW01041703.1, read as the reverse complement.
AGAAATTTAAACATTTAGTAACATTATGCATTAAAAATTTGTATAAAAATCCATCTACTTTTTTTTGTAGAATGGTTCTGTGAAGGAAATAAATTCATCCATTTATTTAATCAATCGAAAAAATTAAAGTAAAAAATCTTTATTAGACTTAAATATTTATCCATGTATCAGTGTACAACATGCATTCCACCTTTTATCTCCAAATCATTGGGGGGGGGGAGTAATTCATGTTTCTCAGACAAACTTAAAGGAATAATTAAGAAACTTCTAAATGATGTTCAGTAAATGATTACTATTTTTTTTTAAGTAGTTAAAAAGCAAAAAGAACTTTATATTGTATCTCTAAAATACCTCCTTCTATTTTTCAAAAATATGCTGCTTTTCATGATTAGCAATCAAGGAGGGGAAAAACATTCAAAAGAAAAACTATCAGAGTCAACAAGGCTGTGGTAGCTTAGTGGTGGTCATAGTTTCAGACTCGTAGATGGCGATTTTCGTTGAGGTGCGAGCTTGAACCTTGGCCACAAAAAATTCACCATGTAGCCATGGCTAATGCACATTAAATATGTCAGGACTCAAAGTCTTCCCATTGGCGTGATGTGGAAGCAAGCAGATGGGATGCCAGCTCAGGTGTCGTCCTCGTCATTTGACCGAGTCTCAAAATTGCGAGGTCTGTTGCCAATAGCCCTTATGTTGCTTCTAGAGTGACATTTATAAAAACCAAATCAGAACCAACAAACACTGATTCAGATTGAAAATGTTATTGCACTCAAGAATCGCCAGTTGGGAAGAGGCACTCGATACTTCAATTTGACCCAAAACGAATCGAATGCAATATTCAGTATGAAATGAACTCGCCTTTATTATTATTATTTTTTTTGAAACAGGTAATCAAATTACTTCTCAGATAAAATCAAATAAAATGTAACATTTGATTAAATATTTGGTTTAAGAATTCCATTACATGAGTTTTTTAAAACATTTTAATATTGTTTAAATGACAAGTATTTTTAATTCTAGCTTGGCAGCCATACAAGTTCAAACTACTAATAAAATGTAGAAAAATTTATAATACTATGTTACAAGGCTTTTGGCTTATGGATGAAAATATGCATCTCTAGCACATTTCTAGTGCTGATAACAAATATGAACTTAGAAATAGGCCTTCACCCTCCAATTTTTTTATGAATTGAAAAATGTCGAAAAAAGTAAATTAAAAAGATTTATCTTTATTATTTAGAATTTTTAAAACCTCTGTCTTAAGTGTATTTCATTGCTTTCTAGTTTATTATCATTGCTTACAGTAAGTTTTAGAGCAATATTGAGTCATTCTTTCTAGTTGTGTATGTCATTTTGTTTTCTTATTGGTGTTTTTCAGAGCAACTGATGATTGATAGCTTTGTTTGCATGAAAACCATATTCAATTCAGGTTTTTGAAGTGAATTATTTCAGCTATTGATTCCTCTGCAAATACATTTATTTGTTTTCATGAATAGACCACACTGCTTGTATGTTAATTCACCCTGATAGCAAAATGTCTATAAAGATATAATAATAACCGTGAAAAGAGTGCAATGATTAAAAAGGCTCATTATTATTATTCTGGGTGTCATTAAGAAGATGAAGATAAAACATTCCCTCTAACCATGTATTGTTGTAATATGTTATTTTTGTTCTCTTTACTGAATGAAAGGTGACAAAGATCCATGAATGTCATTCACAGTTCTTATAATCTAGCAAAAGCAGACTAGTCATACTGAGGTTTATTATACTCTACATTGATATAATTGCATACACAGAAGAAAATTGAGAAGAGTCAAAACCATCAACATCATTTGATCTCTTTCTTTCTTATCCATTAGACTATTTTTTCTGCTCTAAATTCAGAAATGACATAAAGAAAGACCTGAATATAACCAAACATCAAATGAAATTTTAGAGTCTAGGTTGCAGTAATGTAATTTTCTGCCTCCAACCACTAGAATTTCATTGTACTGAAAGCGGTTGTAAGCATACTCCTTAGGAAATGAGACTGTTCAAACACTCTTTTAAGACAAATCTTAAAGCAGTGTTGCTACATATTGATAGTACTTAACCATTGATAACAATGACACATTCAGTACAAAGGGAGGAAAGGGACTGCTGTATGTATATGTTATTAAAGGAAATATTGTACACCAAGTATAACTAGTACAGATTCATTGTCCCCACAGATTGGAAAACTTTTGAAACAAATAATTTTAAGGAAAAATTAAATACTCTTGAGGTGGCTGCCTGAGAGGCATTTGCCTAAGTGGTTCACAGTTTTCTGGGCCGAGAACCATGAATAATTAGTATCTGTACTCCTACACAATTATGAGATGTTGGATGTCACTCAAAATGCATTTTCTGGCTTCCCATTTGGAATTTTCTCTTTAAAACCTAGAAATTGGAAGGGACAAACTAGGAGAAAGATTATACCAGTATATTTTAGCAATGGAATAAAGATACTAGGAGATATGGATCTCAATATGATGCAAACCTTTCTGTTGGTTTCTTCTTAAAAAAAAGGATTAAACCATGGCATAGAGGATAAAGTAAAAATATTAGATAAAAATCTCTTCCAAGATTCCTGGTTGTGCTTATATTAGTTTCATATGAATAGTTTTATTAGCATTTTCATTAATATGCTATCCAACTTAATACACAGATTTATCAAATTCTAAAAATGTTTTACTATTAATTGCAAATATTTTTTTAACGTAAAGAATTTCAAAATGCAATATTTGTTCAATATCATTACATTTTGTTATCCAGTTTGAAATTTTGTTTAAATCTCACTGCATTTTGTGACAAAATTTGAAATAAAATATTTTACCTCATTTTTTTTTAAAGCCCCTTTTTCGAAAAAAGCTGATATGGCTGACTCATGACTAGTCAGTGTTACAAAAAAAAAAATGGTGGGTATTACTATTTTTCAGAACGGTTTTCATAATCAGAATAACCCTTGTGCTGAAAAGAAAGTTAAATTTTGTTGCTTAGTGCCACAGGCATAAATAGGTAATTAAGATTAACTATCCATTTACTGTAAGGGTCATTCAGTAAGTCTTTAGAAAATCCAAGAGATGACGCTCATAGCATCAAAAATTGTTTTGAGTAAGCATCATGACTCATTAGACATCTGTCTCAGTATTCCACCCCATGGTTACTTTTTTATTGTCAATTGAAGCAAGAAACTTGTGTTTATTTAGAAAAATGGAAAAAAGAGAGTTTCGAGTGGGAATTAAACACTTATTTTTAAAAAGCTTAACACTGAAAGAGATCAAAGCTGAGTTGGGTCAAATTCATGGTACATCTGCTCTTGTGTTTGCAACTGTTTTAGAATTGGATAAACAAGTTTAAATGTGGCTATCTTGCAGAGAAGATAAACATCGTTTAGGATGTCCTGAGGACGGAGTGATTGACAAAATTCATGTTATGGTTTTGAGTGATTGATGAATCAAAGTTTCTGAAATAGTTGAGGCCACTGGCATATCAAAAGGTATAACATTTTCAATTTTGCACAAAAAATTGAGTGAGAAAAAAATCTCGGAAAGATGAGTGATGCGTTTGCTCCCAGTGGAAAATAAATGCAATTGTTTTTTTGATTCTATGTTTTTTTCCCCTTTTTCATTGCAATCCTGATTTTTCGGGTGATACATATATTGTGGATGAAATGTGGATTCGCTACTGCATTCCAGAGACAATGGAATAGTCAAAACAATGAGTTTTGGAAAGGAACGAGCTCCAAAAAAAAAAAAAAAAAAAAAAACGAAAGGCAGTAAAATTGGTTCTGCAAGGTAATGACCATGGTTTTTTGGGATGCACGAGAAATCATCTTCACCGATTACTTGAAAAAATAATAACTGGAGAGTATTATGGGTCGTTATTGCATCGGTTGAGAGTGAAGAAATCATAAAATGTACTCATTTGTGTGTGCTTGGAAAAGATCCTCTTCCATCAAGACAATGCATAGTGATGCAGTTTTGGTTTTGGAAATCATGGAATTGAAGTTTGAATTATTACAACATCCACTAGATTTGGCCCTAATGAATTTCTTTCTTTTCCAAATTTAAAAAAATGGCTCACCGGACAACGGTTCACATCGAATAAAGAATCATCATCCAAACAGATGCCTATTTTGAGGGCCATCTAAAATCTTACATTTTATATGGCTTTAAAAAGTTGGAGAAAAAAGGAGATTATGTTGAAAAATACAAAAAATCTACCTAAAATAATTTGTTTTTCTATCTTTATCTAAGAATGAATTGAACAACACTTGCATAATTATGCTTTTTGAATTTTTTTCTGTTTTATAATTTAGTATATTAACTATAAATTATAATACTAATTTTTTTTTATTTGAATTAAGATTATAACATATCAGTATAATTAATAAATATATTTAAACATTTTGCATTATATATAGATTAAATCACTAAAAATTTGTATATTTATTGCTGAATAATGGACTATAATTTCAAATTTAATATAGACATTCACTGTATCTGTTATGGAAGTTCTGTTAGTACTATTTAAAAACAGTTGGAAGTAGAAATGGTTTTTACCTCAATATATTTATGGTCAGAAAAGATACTTTTCCAATTACTTTAGTAATTAATAAATAAATTTTTTCTGAACAAATCTGACATGATTATTGTATATGTCATATAATTTAAAGATATCAAGAATGATCAGTGATTGTAATGAGTGTTAAAATAGTTTTAAAAAAATTTAGTCAATTAACAAAAGTAGAGGTCAATTTTTTCTGTTCTTCTGATGATTATGGCTTATTTTAGTATGTAAAAGACCAAATTTCAATTATCTTTGTATTAACAGTATTTTTTTAATTATTTGGAAGCATTAATTTTAGATTTTTAAAAATGATATGTTGTAAGTATATAATTTTTTTAAAAAAAATGTTGCATATTATTATTATGGAAATTTCATTTTTTAAAAATTCTTTTTTTAATGCTGAATCTATGCATACAGGCATACAACACACACATACATAAAGTAAAACAATAATTTTTTTTAAAATATTTCATTAATTTTTTTTTTTTTTTGTACACTTTATTTTTTTAGGATAAATTTATAAATGTATCTATAAGTTGTGTGCATGCCATTCAAATTTTGTATATAATTTTTTTTTTATTGAATCATTTTGCTTTATAATTTTTTCCATTTATGAAAGATTTATTATTCATTTTTATGTTATGCATTATTTTATTTTGATCAGATTTATTATTTTTAGTTCACAAGCCACAAGTATATTCAAACATATACTGAGTGGTCACCTCATTCAGCCTCAAACTAATCTCGCATTTTCTTTCTTTCTTTTTTTTTTTATTTTTGAATGATGCTAAATTGTTATAGCACCATTTTCAGCCTCAACCTCAACGTCCTGCTTATCCTCCTGGATCTCCAGCCCCACCTCCTCATGGACGTGTAGGTATGGGACCTCCAGCTAACTCTTATGCTGGTGGCCCACGAGCAACCCAGGGACCCATGGGGCCTATGGCTATGGAGTCACGTAAACGTCCTGCTCCAGATCGATCAGATGGAAGGTCACAAGGAGCTACCTCTTCAAAAAGGTTAGCATTTCCCTGTTGAGTTAAATGTGCAAATTTCTGTATGTCAAGGAAGATTAAATTACTATGTAAACTTCAAAAATAAATTTGAGAAAGGAGTTATGCATATTTCACTTACTGTGAATTATATATGACTTTACAATTATTTTACTATGAAATGTTATTGTAACAAGCTTAATGCAGCAAATGTAATATACATTTGGCAAATTAACCTTCAAAATAACTTTTATAGATTATAATAAAGTAATACACTTGCTAATATTTATTAATTTTTGAAAGTTTATTACCGTTTTGAATATATATATAATCTAAAAATAACGAAATTGAGAGTCATTTCTTCAAAATGAGCATTTTAACTTTTAATAACTTAATTCTTAATTGCTTTTGAGGAATAAATTGAAATTTCACTTATTGGATTTCTTAAACATGCTGTTCCATGTCAGTGTAAAAAAAATGTCTTCATGAAGAACATTATAACTTGGTCGGAATGTTATATATATATGTATATTCCTAGTTAAATATTTTTAGGAATATTGGTATATGTAATTTGTAAAGAAAATAAAGTATACAATTGTGAAATGTAAGCTTAGTGATTTGTTATATAATTTTTTAAAAAAATAACTAGAGAGAAGACACAAAGGTTTTCTAATAGTGAATTAAAATTCCTGTAAAGGGAGGGGGAATAAAAGTTTATAAAATGGTGAGAATTAGACTTGTTTTTCTGTAAGTAGTTAAGTGTTAAAAACTTATCTATTTCCATATGTTGGGGTTTTACACTTATCTTAATTTTAAAATATTTTGCCTCTTGTTTTTAATAGTGGTCCACCTCAAGGCAGCAATAGCAGCAATGCTAGTGTTCCAACTCCTAGTAGTAGTGGTGGTAGCAGCAAGAAAAAGAAGAAGTTGGCTGAGAAAATCTTGCCACAAAAGGTTCGAGATCTAGTCCCAGAATCTCAAGCATATATGGATTTGCTTACTTTTGAGAGGAAACTTGATTCAACTATCATGCGCAAGAGGCTTGACATCCAAGAAGCTTTAAAAAGACCGATGAAAGTAACTTCTATAAACGAAAACTTTTCATTGAAGTTTTTATATTTAAATTAGATATTTATTTCAATATAATACATTTTTTGATATATATTAAATATTGAATAATGTTTAAGTAACTGATCCTTTTTTTTTCCTGATTCATTTTCTTTTTTAAATGCAAAATGTTTTTGAATTTTAATCTTATTACTATTTTATTCAAGTATGAGCTTTTTTGTGACTGATTGTAACAAATTGAGAGTTTTTCCCCTTCTTACAGCAAAAGCGTAAATTACGAATCTTCATCTCAAATACATTCTACCCTGGTAAACCTGAAGGAGAGTCAGGTGAAGAACCTACTGTTCCTTCTTGGGAACTGAGAGTTGAAGGCAGACTCTTGGATGATGTAAGTGTATATTTAGTTATATATATACACATACACATGAGTTGATAACTGATATTTATATTTTTTGTTTGTTTGAATCATACTGCATATTTCCTTTTAAAACTGCAAGATTAAATGAGAATAAGATATACATACATTACTTGTTTTACTTATAGAAAAGTAAGTTTAATTTTTAGAATTGCTGATTAATTTAAGGGTAGCGTTGATTCTCTTTAATTTAAATATAAATAAATGTAAAACTGAATGAGGATTATGATATTTTTACATAAATTTTTGAAGTGTATTTTTCTGTTTTTAGAATTGTCTAATAAACTTTTAAAAATTTATAATTTGTTTAGTAAAATATATACAATTTAATTTGCAGGTATATATCTTTGAAAATATTTTGTAATAATTTAACTTTTATGGACTTCTTTCTTTTTCTTTGAAGGAATATATATATAAATGCTTGATGAAATACATAGCTTGCTAGTATTAAAAAAATTCTATTTCTTTAAAAAATGAAAAAAATAATTTGATTTGACTTATTAGCCAACTGAAATTTCTATGTTTTGGAACAGTTTTAAAGAGTATTATCTTAATACTCATTATGTGTGTGTGTGTATAAGTATATATATATATACACACACATATATATATATATATATACACACACACATATACATATTATATATGTGTGTGTGTGAACAGGGTTGTATTAAATTATTTCTCAGTGTTATGTAAAATTTATTCATGAGAATGCATGTACAATTAAAAAAAGTTCTTTAAATAATAATTTAATTTGTTTAATCTTTTACAGCCAAACGCACCAAAAGCTGATCAAAGCAAAGTGAAGAGAAAATTTTCTTCCTTCTTCAAAAGTTTAGTGATAGAATTAGATAAAGATTTGTATGGCCCAGACAATCATTTAGTAGAAGTAAGCATTTATTTTCTCTTATGAGCTTTCCGAAGAGTTTTTGCTGTTGTGTTTGGTTAATTGCATCTTTCTAGTTCTAAATGCATTATGAGCTGAAATGTACTTGCCTTTTGTAAATTATATTTCTAGACTATTAATTACAAAACTACTGAATGATCACAATTTCTTGGAAATGTTAAATAAATTTTAAAGATAAATTCTTGTAAATTAATATCCATATTTTAGAACTCAGGAAAGTAATGCTCATTATGTTTCAACTTGCCATAATTGTACATAAAAGTTGGAATAATGGATGAAAAACTTCTTTGGGAAATATTTATCATTTTTAAACAAATGCTAAACGATCATGGCGAGTATAGACATTATTTGGTCTGAAGGGTAAAGTTTGAGTTGGAAATCAAATAATTCAGTCAAGATTGTGCATCAGAATTTTACTCTTATTAAATTATTTTCATTTCAAGATTTGCTCCCAAGATGATGATTTCAAAAATACTCAATCCTTCAATTTCCAATTTTTATACATAGATTATCTTAACTTATTTTTATCTTCTTTAACAGCTATGTAAGGTGTTGCATCTTTTAACAACTACCTATGTTAATTACATAAGGTGATCAAATTATAAAACATAGTGAACTCAAACTATAAAATTGCAAAAATAATTTATCTTGCCCATCATAACATTTCTTAACAAAACAGATTATTAATTTGATGTTTTTAAAGATGTGTGTACATATTTAAATATATGAGTGGTTAATTTATAATGAGAATGATTTATTCAAAAACTAAATTATTCGATGCTTTAAAGATACTGAATTTTTATTGAAAACATGAATATTTAGATTTCTAAGTTAAACAACATATAATCAGTGCATGGAATGTTTATGTTTCGATATAGAAAATCTTAGCAAGCTATTTATCATAAATTAGCTCATTCTTAAAGGAATTTATTCATAGTGATTTATATAAAAATAAATTATCTTGTTTTGTTGTGTTGTGTGTATATTGTTAGTCAATGTAGTTCATCTTTTATTCTTATTTTTATAGTGTTAGCTAGAATTTTCGATACTTTTCCATTTCACTGATGCAGGCAATAAAGTCACCAAAAATAATACAAACGATGCCAAACAGAATATATGTATAGTATATGGTGTTGCCAGTAAAGTCTGCTTTGTGAGATTTGCGCCAGCAATATGGAAAAGTTACGAATTTTCTTGTATGTATTAAGTTCAGCTTTAAAGGTCAATGGATCTGATTTATACTTAAAAAGATTCTACAAGCTTAAGTATGTCATTTAATGATATTAAAATGGAAAAGATAAAAATCGGAGTGTTTAAGAATCAGCAATTTATTTGACTGGAGAAAAATTTTTAAAATATTAAATGCAGAGTTATAAATTGAACCTTTTTTTCATGTATTGACTTTATTATTATTATTTTTTTAAATAGTGGCATCGAACTCCAACTACTACTGAGACAGATGGATTTCAAGTAAAAAGACCTGGTGATAAGAATGTTAGGTGTACTATTCTATTATTGTTAGATTACCAGGTATATATCTTTTATTACCTTCAAAAGACAGGCAAGCTTTATAATTCGCTAATTGATTAACCATCGTTCTTTTATTAATTGAAAATTTTCTCTTTTGTGTCTCATATTTGATTCAAAATGAGATAGATATTTAGATAAGCACAGTGAGATAGAATTTTATTAGTTAGTTTATTTATGAAATAGAAAATGTTTTTGTTGTTTGCAGAAATTATTTGTGTTCAAATTTCCTAACTTGTAAACAGTAGAAGAATAATAACACACAATATGAAATTTGCTAGAGATAGAGAATTTCAATCAATAATTTATTATAACAATAGACAATTCATGAATAACATTATAGAATTTGTTAGCTACAGTTTTCATTTTGAGAGTTATTGTGTTCCTTTAAAGAAGAAATATCAAATCTTTTGTTTTCATTGACAGCCTCTTCAGTTCAAACTGGATCCTCGTCTAGCTCGATTACTTGGCATCCACACTCAGACTCGCCCTATTATTATTGGAGCCCTGTGGCAATATATCAAAACACACAAATTACAAGATGCCCATGAGAGGGAATATATTAACTGTGACAAGTATCTAGAGCAGGTAACATTTAGTATCTTGTGTATCTATTTTTTAAGTTATATTTCACCAAAAGAATTTGTCTTATAATATATTTGATGTTGAAAATATATGCTTTTCTATAATTTTATGTATGAATTTAAAATTTTATACAAACAGAAATTCTTAACTTCTTTAATTTTGATTATTTTCTCTGTATTTCACCAAACATCAGAAAATATCTGAAAATTACTATTTAGTTCATTTCAGTAAAATTAACCTGTCATAAGACTAGCATTTAAAAATAATATCTGTGTAATGAATTAAAAAATTACATAAATTAAATTTTCATATTGGCAGAAATTGCAATGCTTTCACAGGTTTGATTATTTAATATGCTCACTACATCTGAAGCTTTAGCGAACTTTTATGTAAGCCAGATTTCTATGGTGTCCGCTGCAATATTATCTCTTTCTGATTGGCTAGGAGAGTCCCAAATATAATCTTCATCAGCTGCACTCATAAATCAGAAAGGTCACTCTTTTCTAATTATCAAATATTTTGACATCACATAATTTTTTTATTTACTTTCCTTTTCTTGAACTATGAAGGCCCTGCCATACTTGTACTGTCTTTCATTTTTAAAAATGCTCGTAAAAAGATTCAAACACCAGACTTTGAATACAAGACGCAAAAATATAATGCTTCATTAATGCACTAAACAACCTTTTTATTCAACTTTTAAAGCTACACTGAAAAGAGAGCACTTAAGATACTTGACAGATATCCCAAAGCATCATCAACCTATGGACTTTTGCCATTCTAATGTGTCAGTGATAATGAACATGTTGATTGGGTTGCATATTTTTTGTATTTAACAAGTTTTTTTGTTCATTCTGTGACTTTTAATGAATTTTATTACACAAATATATGAATGATAGATAAGTGTTTGAATAAATGTTTTTTTTTTCTTTTGAAAATTAATGAACTTTTTCTTTTTTTCAGATTTTTCAATGTTCTAGAATGAAATTTGCTGAAATTCCCCAACGACTCCATCAGCTTCTTCATCCAGCTGATCCTATTGTAATTAACCATGTCATCAGGTCAGGTTTTTTCCCAAAATATGTTTTTTCCTTCTGTCTCTTTTCTATCAAAATTTCTTTCATCACATTTAAAGTGTCTCCATTAATAAAATTTTATTTATTTTTATATCATTTAAAAATTACATTTTTAGTGAATGAAATTTGATTGTTATGGTAAACAAATTTTTATCAAAATTAACTATGAACTTGATCCTTGTTAAAAAGATATGGACTCTGAACTGTAACTGCCGTGAATTTATTTCCCAATATTTATTAACTAGCTTGATTTAAAATAGGATGTTATAACTAGCATATCAGCCATTGTCAAAGCAGGGTTTCATTCATTGTCTAAGATTCAAATGTGAATTAACTTTATAGCCCTCTATTGTTGCTATTAGTTTCTATGGCTCTCTATTATTGATATTAGATATTGTTCTTAGTTTCATTAAAGTAATAGAGGACACAAAGCATAAAAAAACATTTATTTACATCAGAGTATGATCGAATTATCTTAACCGTAACAAATTCCCAACTCAGTGCGCTGGGCATAGATAAGTTTGGTTCGTTTTTAGAGGGTAAGTGTAAAATAAAACAGTTATGGTCTCACTCACACCTTCGAAGACCTGTCTCAGTGAGGTGGTGTAGTGGACAATTACTCATTCTCCCCAGCTATTTTTGAGGAGTTACTGGTTGTTTTTGAGGTCTACCTCTCCTCCTGAGGGGTGCAACAGGAGATTGATATTCTGTGGTTTTCTAAAAAGGTGTTAGAACTAATGCATGATAGACCCCTAAAGGTTCATTAGGTTTTTCACAACTGACCATCACAAAGGTAGTGGGTGATGTCTGAGACAGCACAATGTAGTGACCATCTCTCCTAGGCATCAATTTTGCACTTTTATTTCAACTTGCTTTACTTAATGGGGGAAACTTTATCCAAATTAAATCAGTTTTATATCTAGGATGTTTATGGGTTTTTCTGCAATTCTTTTATCATATAGGCTGTTCTCAATATTTTCTTTAATTTGTGGCATGTAATCTTCAAAGGTTAAGATGTAAAATTGTCAATGTAGATAACAGACCATTGATCAGCAGTAACATGATCTAAAATTTGCAATTCAATAGCAAAAGTTAAATATGTTGCCGTGTACTTTGTAATTTGACAGTATTCAATGCAAACCTTATAGTTGTTAATAGCTTAATCCACAATGTATGGTTCTTATCTACCATTGTTGCCAAGCAAAGTATCAATCTTCTTCTTTCCACTGGATTGGCTTGTGGATGATATAACACATGGATCAATAAGTCCCGAGACTGTGCGGTCGTTTTTTTGCGATTTCCTCCTTCAAACACCCCAGCAAGTCAATATAATAATCACTGTTGATCGATTTACCTTTTTCGAGGTAGTCAATGAAAATCACGAAATGCGTATCCCAAAAAACTGACGCCATGACTTTGCCAGCTGACTGCTGCGTTTTCGGACGCTTCGGACGGCTTTCGCCAGCTGTGCGCCACTGAGATGACTGCCGCTTCGACTCTGGAGTGTAGTGATGTATCCATGTTTCGTCCATGGTCACGTAATGACGCAAGAAATCTTTTTTGTTGTGAGTAAATAGCGATAAACAGCTTTCTGGATCATCGACTCGTTGCTGTTTTTGTTCCATCGAAAGCAATCGCGGCACCCACTTGGAAAAAACCTTTTTCATGCTCAATTTTTCATGAAGGATAGTAAATACACTTCCATATGATATCTGTGTCATCTCAGCAATCTCACGGAGCTTCACTTTACGATCTTTCATTATAATTTTTGTCACTTCACTCACATTTTCCGGTGTAACGGCTTCCACAGGTCTACCCGAGCATTCCGCGTCATTTGTGTCGGTACGACCACGTTTAAACTCGGCAAACCACCGACAATTCGTTGCTTTTGATGGACAAGAGTCCGGGTAACATTTTTCAATCCATTGTTTCGCTTGCACGGTGTTTTTACCCATTGAAAAACAATGTTTTATCAGAACACGAAACTCGGTTTTTTCCATTTTTTAAACAAACTACAAAACGACTTTACTCCAACCTCGATAACTCAGCTGTTTCTGGTCCGATCGACTTAAAATTTTGACACGTTTCAAGCAAAGGTTAGTACTCTAGAAAGACCTGGTTACTGGTTTACTACGAGCGCCATCTCTGGGTTAGTCTCGGAACTTATTGATCCATGTGTTAGAAGAATGAGATTTTGATTGATATTCAACACATAACATAATTGTTACATGATCGCAATAATAAATTGAGTTTCATTTTTGCTTATTAGATCATGAGATAATCCATATCTTAGGAAGACTTAATTTAACAAAGTTAAAGCACATTCTTTAGCAGTAGCTTGCTTTGAAGGGAATTGCTCTACCCATTTTGTTGTGTAATCTTCAACATTGATGTTCCATTTCATGCCTTCACTCGTTTCGGTAAGGGCCCCAAAAGGTCAATTGCTATACTTTCCAAGTGTTGAGCTGGTACCAGGGTCTGTAAAAGATTGGCGTGTTTTTTTATTTGTAGCTTTATACCTAATGCAATCTGCACAACTTTTCACATAATCAGTGATATATTTTCTCATACCAGTCCAGTAATAATTGGATTAATATCTAGAAAAAGTCCCATCAACTCCCAAATTGATAGCAGTGGTGCAATGTGATGTAATTTAAGTATCTTATCTCTCTCATGAGAAGGGACAACTAATTGAGCTTCCTTCACTTCAGAGTGTTGAGTAATAGTAATGTATGTCCTGGTTCATAACATACCCTCTTTTAGTCCTATTGGCAAAACTCATCTCTCTTGTTGACATTTTCAAAGCAATCTGATCTTTTCCAATTCAAAATCCTTTAGTTATTCAGTCCTAAGTTCACTAGCAGTTGTTGATGGGAAATTAATAATTATTGTTTTTAATTCACAATATGTTCTCAAATATGTTCTTTGTCAAATTTGCTAAGGGGTCTAGCAATATCTGGAAAATTTGGAATAAATTTTCTGTACCACGAATAGATCTGCAAAAATTATTGTAATTGCTTAACATTTCTTGGACAAGGAATATTTTGTATTGCTGCAGTTTATCTTGATCCACCTTTATTCCCTTAGGATTTATCCCTAACTCAAGATATTTTGCAGGAATGCAATGAAACTTGCATTTTTCTCTTTATACACATAACTTAAATTTTTCAAGTCTGTCAAAGAAAATTCTCAAGAACGTTTACCCTAGGTAATCCATAATGAAACTAATCTGTGAGATGCTGGATCATTTTAGAGATCAAAGGCATTCTTTTGTACCTAAATGTACCAAAAGGAGCAAACAAATGTCTAGAACTGCTGCGTTGTCTTCTATTTGATGATAGCCAGATCTTAAATCAAGAATAGACATAAAGGCAGAGGATTTTGCATCATGTAAAAGAGCTTCCATGAGAGGTAGTGGATTCTTGCCAGGTATCGTTATCGAGTTTATCTTCCGATAATCTACACACAATCTAATAGTTCCATTAGGCTTGAGAACTAAAACTAGTGGTGCTACATATGGTGATTCATATTCTTCTATAACATTGTTGGCCAAAAGATTATTGGTTTCAATTTCATCTGTAGAGTTACTTTGTACTAGAAACTCACTTGTTATTGTTGCACTTATAGGATATGAGCTATTTCAGAGGAATATCTTTTGAAAAAGGTATTCTACAATTTGGTTTGTCACCAAAATACCAGAAATTGATAGGTGTTTAGTACGATTCCTGATGTTTTTAAAAAGTCGATCCAAGAAGAGTTCAATTACCATTTGCATGAGGTAGAAAAATTAAATCTATAGAGAAAACTTGGCTATGTCATTATATATGGCGGATGAATGATTGGCACTAAACTTCTTTGTACGAATGATATGGTCTGTTGACCTTCTGCCAGACACACAACAAGATGTAATTCTCTGTATTTTTGTCCACAATTCTTTAAAAATTAAAAAGTTAATTCTTCACCGACTAACTGGCTGGCCTTTGTGTCTGCACAAACTGTACCTGTAAATTTATAAACTTAAATGTCAAGTAGAACTGCTGGAGAAGTAAAACAAGTGAACATCTGTATGGTATTGACTGAAGCACTGTCTTTCATTAGTGAATACTTTGGACATTTGGCTTTAATAAATCCAGGATTGCCATAACAAGAAACAGATGGGTGATAAACATTGTTGGCATTTCATGGTGACATGTAATTCGAGTTAGAGAAAATACTTTTGAAGCTACCCAAAATATCATTCTTTTCAATTTTGGCAAACTGTTTGTTTCTAAATTCTTGCCTACTTGTATATCTGGAACACTGAGGTTTGTATTGTCCTTGCGGATTTAGAAAGTTTTGCTACTTTCTGATAAGGTGCTTTTATATTTTCATATAAGAGTCCAACTTTTCAGCTAACACAACACGGTCATTAAGTTTTCTCGAACTATCTAAATAGTGATTCTTATACTCTTGTGGACACCTTTTCTTAATTTGATAAGCAATATTTTAACAGTTCAAATAAATTAATTCCTAATACAGTAAGTCAACCTTTAATATCAGTTCTCCTCTCAAAAAAGAAATATTTCTGTGTGTAATGATCACATTTCTGGTGTCGACTTAAAAGAACTCTGAATTGGTATGCAGTCAGCTTAAATCTTTGCAACATTACATCATGAATGTGGGCATAATTTTTGAATATTTCTTGGTATTCTCTTGATATTAATTTGCCAATATCACTTGTCAGAACTCCTAACTAAATGTAACACCAAAAAGTCTTGTGGGTACATTTAACAGCTGTTGGCCTCCCTCAGAGTAGGCCTTTGATAATTGAATTTAATATTAATGCCACATCAACAGAGAAAGACAAATTCTAATTATTTAAAATCACT
>BMAW01041703.1:1070733-1100921 GCA_019974015.1 Nephila pilipes | reverse complement strand
TACCGTCGAATGCAAATTCCGATTCCATCGCCAGATGCGTGAGATGATGTCATATCGGAAAAACGTAATTCCCCATGATTACCGCGATATGACAACAACAGCTTCATTTGCCTTTCAAACATTGTTCAGAATAATGTCATATCATCTGTATCAGGGACAAATGTTGGTAACACTGTTTTTAAACAAAGCCACATAAGGTTAGAATCAATTTGAGTGGGATTTACATTGTCTTTAAAGGATTTTGTTCTTGCAGTTTGAGTTTTTCTAGCTCAAATGCTCAACTCAGCTAGTAGTTTGTCTTCTCTTTCCACTTTCTTTACTTCGTCATTTCTCAGCTTTTTCTGTACTTTGACAATATTTTCTAACATGTCTTTAATAAACTGTTCATTATCTTTGAACAATGTGCACTTAGTGATTTTTCTCATGAATCATGTTTAACCTTAAATACTTTTCACAAAAATATCGAGATGATACATATAACACTTTCAACTCAAGATAAGCTGTCACTTTTCAATTTGAAATGAAATTCTTTTCATGTTGATATCAGGATGATTTTTTGTTGTTGCTGAAAAACAATTTTCAACCTTGAATAATTTTCGCAATTGTATCAGGGTGATACATTACAACACTTACAATTCAGGATAAGCTGGCACATTTCAGTTCAGTTTGGTGCCAATATGACCCTCCATTGTCATTAACTATGCAAAAATCATTTACACATGCACAAGAATATATTTTAAAAGTTCTTAGTTTTATTAAAAAAGAAGACTTAAAACATTCATTTACATCAGAACATGATTAAATCATCTTACCAGTAATGAATTCCCATCTCAGCGTGTGAAGCGCAGATAAGTTCAGTTCATTTTGAGCAGGTAGTTGTAAAATAGAATGGTTACATCTCTGAAAAATTGTCACCAATATTGTTAGTTTAATGTAAAACAAATATTTTTTAAAAAATTACAATAATATTTAAATTTACTCATTACTACATTTTAATCTACATTCATTTATTTTAGTTGAGTGTATTTTAATTATTTCTGATCAGTTTTTATTGAAGTCTTATTTTGCTTTATTTGATGAAAATTTCTTGAAAGAGCATATTGCAGACATTGGGAAAATATGTCATGTATATATATTAAGTCTGAAACTGTTTATTTATTAACAAGATTATTCAAGTCTTAATGAAACAAAAAAAATTATATTATTATTTGTACTTAATATATTAGCTGTAGAAAATTATTTTTTCAGTGGGTGTTTAGTATGCATAATGTACAAATTTGTAAAACATATATTTCGAACTTAAAGGCAAAAGTCTGACAGTGAATAATATAAAATTGTTTAAAAAAAATATGTTGGTCTTTGATTAATTGAATGGTTTAATGAATAAAAATGGTTTAATTTGAAAATTTTGACAGTACAGCAATGGCAAATTGTATAGGTATTGTTTATTTAAAATATTTCATAAGACCTTTTGTTCTTATTTTGCTTGATAAATTCATAGTTATTTTTAAAATTGTTCCCATTTAGAAAAAATGTTCAATTTTTATTTTAGTGTGGAAGGACCAGATACTAAGAAAACAGCTTGTTATGATATTGATGTTGAAGTGGTAAGTGAATCCTCTCTTATATTGTAGTGAGTTCTTGATATGTGCTAATAATTGTTCTTAGGTAATAATTACATTTTAAAAAAAACACAGTTTCATTCGAATTGGTTTGTTAGTTATGTTTTATACTTTTTACGAATAGTGAAGTAAAATTTCCTTGTTTCTGTTTTAAAGTTTACTTTTTTATATGTGTATATTCATTATGAATAAATTGTTTCCTTAGCCCTCCCCCTCCCCCTTTTTTTTAAAATTTATTCTGAAAGTCTTAATTGAATTTATTTTTATTTTGAGAATTAGTTTTGTTCTGATAAATTATATATAGTCAATAATTTTTCAAATATCTATTTTTCTAACTTTTTAAAAATTAATTTGTTTTACTTTATATTTTGTTGAAAATATGAAATGTATTGTTTCATATCTCTATAAATTAAATTATTGTTTGAAACAAAATAATTATCTATATAGGATGACCCTCTGAAATCTCAAATGAATGGTTTTCTTTTGTCAACTGCTAGTCAGCAGGAGATTCAGACTTTGGACAATAAGGTAAATGATTATTTACTCATTCAATTTTATTCTTGTATGATTCAATTATTACCTTTCCTTCATGAATAAATATTTTTTAAAAAAATGATTGTTTTTATCATAAAGTGTGCTCTTTTTATTCCCAATTGCTTTTCATTAATTCCATTTGCATTGTGTTAATTTTTTTCCTAAGAAATTTGTAATGTTTTTAATTAAATCTAATTTTTTTAAAATTCATTTCAACCCGTGTGGTGACCGGGAATGACAGAATAGTTCCACTGTAACTCATGCATGTTGTAAGAGGCGACTAAAATAGGTACCCAGCATCTGGGAGTATAGCCGGGCACCCTGCCCCTGGGGATTATATCAGGGGACCTCAGGGACTTGCCTTCTTCAGTTAAGTATGGGCATCATGACACCAAGGCCCCTAGTGATCTTTTTCTTTCCCATGGGGTTTACTGTCTTTGGTAAACATGGGTGACACACCCCCGGGATACCCTAGCGATCCTTCTCTATTTTCGACCCTCCTTCTTGTCAACCAATTTGGTCTTTTCTTCAATTTCTTCTCGTCTAGACCACAGTTAAATCTTGTTTGGCGCAGCATAGCCTCATCTGGCTCTTGCGGCAATAAACTTTACTTTCTCACTTGACCCTTGTCGATCCACCTTTTTTCATTGTTTTGACGTCTAGATCACAGATTTACCTTCTTTGGTGCAATATAGCCACATCTGGCTTTTGCACCAATAATACTTCACTATCATCATTATCATTAAAATTCATTTCATAATTCAACTTATTTTCTGCTTTCTTTAATATACATAATTATTTTCATTCTCTGAGTCTTTTGATGGTATATAGAAATGAACTTAAATTTTTGTTTTTAAGTGTATATTTTTTTTTTATTTAGTTATTTGTAATAAAAATATTATTCCCTTAGATTCATGAAACAGTGGAAACCATTAACCAATTGAAGACTAATCGTGAATTTTTCTTGAGCTTTGCTAAAGAGCCTCAGCAGTTTATTTACAAGTGGCTTATCTCACAGACCAGAGATCTTAAGGTGATAATTTTCTTCATTTATTCTCCTTTAAAAGGATTTATTTTATTTTTTCCTCTCCCACAATTGTGAAGAAGAAATTTTTTTCTTAATTACTATAAAAGCATTACTCATAATCTGTCCTATATCAGATTTGCTGTTAATTCTAAAAGTGCACTATAACAATATTCATTCTCATCTAATAAAGGAAGGAAACTGCAGTATATAATTGGAAATAAATTGATATCTCTATAACCAGGAAAGAAGCATTTAATTTCTTTTTTTTTTTTTTTTCATTCAGAATGCTTATTAAATTATGAAAAATAAGATGAATAAGACAAGATAATGCAAAATATTTTGAGCCAAGATTTTAATAAAATGTTCATTTTTTTTTTTTTTTTTAATTAAGAGATATTTTACATATGCAAAAATTTGGTGAAATTTTTTATATGAAAGAAATACCACCAAATTAAGTTCTTTACCTGATTATGAAACAGATGATCCCCTATAATACAAATGTTGAAACATATATATAAATTGACCAGTTACATTAAGCATTATTCCTAAGTACAACAAATTATTTTTTGTGAAAATTATTACTCGTCTGTTCTTGCTTCCTCCATAGAATATGTATTGAATTGAATCAAAAATAACTTCCACACACAAAGGCTGGCAAGGTAGAATCTATCATTCATATCCACCCTCTATGAATCTATGGGAAAAACAAGTTTTGGGATAAGCTCACTAAATGCATAAGATAAAGATTTAGTTAGTCTTCTGACAACTATTTTGAGTGGTGCACATTATATTAAACTGTTGTTTGTAACTTTTTAAGTGATGAGGGGGAAAGTGCTTATTGGTCATATGATGCTTTGGGACTTTAAACAATGCAATAGTGCTTAGATGACTACTGAAAAAAATATCAGTGCATACAGCGAACTACTAATATTCAGTCAGAAAGAGGCAAGTAGTAATTGGTTTTCCAAATTGCATTCTGGAGATGTGATCTTAAAAGATAAACCGAAGGCAGAACATCCTTCTGACCTTTAGGACAACCTTTTAGAGGCAAAATTCCACGTCAGACAACAAGAGATATAGCAAAATAGTTAAATACTTTTCAGTCAACTGTTTGCTGTTACCTGAAGAAATTGGGGGGAATGGACTAGTTAGGAGTATAGATATCTCATAATCTCAGCGAATGGAGTAAAGAAATTGCTTGCCAATCACCCCAAATTTTCTGTCAGGGTGTTCTGACATCCTAAATTTTCTGTCACACCAATCCTTTTTTAGACAGGATTATAACAGGCAATGAAAAATCAGTTACTCATGCCAATATCATCTGCCAAAGACAGTCGCTTGATGAGGATCAACCTGTTCCGAAAGCAATCAAAATGGGAAAAAAGATTTTATTTTGTGTATAATGTCAAGGTATAATTCATCATTAGTTGTGGAAGTCAAATTTTATGACAATTGCAGATATATACAATCAGTAGCTGCAAAAAGCGATAGAGAAACTTCATGAAAAGCATCTTGCACTCACCTATTGTTAAAAAATTTAATTCTTTTAATGATTCAAAAAAAAAAAAAAATCTTAAGCTTAGATTGTTTGTTTTAAAAACCTATCTTCTCCTCTCACCTTCTACAAAAGACTACCAATTTTTCTGTTCCTTACAAAATCTTTTGAATAGAAAAATCATAAATTCTGGAGAGCAAGTCAGTGAAGCTGTCGAAAAATTCTTCCATCCAAATGAACCACATTTTGCAAAGAAGAAATTGGTAAACTGTGGGAAAGATGGATGAAGATCATACATAATATTGGTGAAAACGTAATAAATTAATATAACTGTATTATTTAATGGAAGAAAAATAAATGTGTGTTTAAAAATGGAAATTATATATGAATGCACATAATAATTAAATTTTATAATTGATTTTATAAATTAAATAATGTTCTGGAAATTCTATGACATTAAAATGATTTGGGGGAGGGGAGTAACTTTTTTAAAGCAAAAAAAAATTGTGTGAAAGAATATTTACTTGTTAAGGAATTTTCCTATGGAGGGAAAAAAATTACATATGAGTTTTACTTTTTTTATATATAAATTTTTAAGTATTCTTAAATTTCTGAGAATATTTGATGGTAAATTTAATGATAAGATAAAAAAAAATGTTTGTGGCAATGTCTATTATAACATTCATGTTGGTTTTGAAATAAAAAAAATTGTACACATTTTTCCATATAGTTTAAAAAGAAAAATGAGTAGTGCCTTTTTTAAAATTAATAATGATCACAACATGAATTTAAGCCATTCTTTTTATTGCAGAAACCTTTTGATGTGGTATGTAATAATTCCCCCCCCCCCAATTTATTTAATTTAATAGCTTTTGTGGGAAATTATTATAAATATCACCACAAGTAATTTGTTCATCTTTTCACAGTCAATCATTGAATTTTTTCAACGTCTTGCAACATATCAACTAACTCTTATTACCTTAATATTTTCTTAAGAATTAATATTACCTTACTGTATAAAAATAAAATGAATTGAAATAATAAATTTCTGGCTTAAACAACTTGCAATGTTCAATGTCTCTTTCTCTAGATTATGACAGATGTTGTGGGTAATCCAGAAGAAGAAAGGCGATCTGATTTTTACTACCAACCTTGGGCTCAGGAAGCTGTTTGTCGGTATTTTTATGGTAAAGTGAACCAAAGGCGTGCTGAACTGGAGCAGGCCTTGGGTATTAGGAATACGTAAATAGTGTCATTAAAGAATTGCTTGCAGATCTTGTGTCAATTCTTGCTTTGTAAAAACTTGCTGAACTTTCATATAATATTGAATTCATTTCCATTAGAAAATTGCATACACCTGAAATCGTAGTTGATTTTTTAAAATTGTTTTTTTGCTGAGAAAAAAAACTCATAAAAGTATCATGGATTTTTTTTATTTAATATTTCTATAATTTTGTGTCAAAATAAATGTTTTAAAATGTTCATTTGTTATCTATTGTCTCCTTTCACAGAATTTAAAACATCTTTTTTTAATTCTATAACAAGTGTTTTCTGAAACTTTTATTAGTTTGAAAATGTATCATACTCCTGTTTTCCCTATTCAGTTTCATCAGAATTTTACGCTCTAATGGGAATCAATTTCAGTTACATATAAAATCTTTTAAGATAAAAGAAATATATATAAATGAATTTCACACATTTGTATGATTTCTTTCACTAGAATGATTTTGTGCATTCTCATAATTCATGGTTAAGTATGGAATTTCAATGTAAGGGTACACCTCCCCTTTTTAAGATGATTATCTCTGACTCAGTAGCAAAATTTTTAAAAAATCAATTCAGAAAATAATGATTTTTAGGTTATCTTGTAAATTTTGTTTATTTTAGCTTGACTCTTGGGGGAAGAGTCGCTGTAAATTAAGTTGAATTCTTTTATTCCAGATACTTTGCTAGACATTTTAAAACTTATTACTCAGACATATTTGATATAACAGTTTATTTCAACAAAAATTAAATAAAATATATGCATGAAAATTGTACTGAAATTAAAATTCAGAAGATTTTTATATTTTAGTGCTTATAAATGGAATTAAATATAACTGGGTCCTTTCGTTACTATATCATCAATGCTTTTGAAAGCAAGTATTCCAAGATTGGTCCTTTATGTAAATTATGATCCCAAGGAGTGAGTGAAAGTTAAGGTTTGTAGCTCAAAGGCCTATGTAAAATTTGGTTGACAAAAAAGTTTGAAATTAGAGAACGATTGTTAGTGTATTCCAGAGTGTATCATTGTGTTTACCTAAGACAGCAAACCTCTTGGGAAAGAAAAAGATGACTAGAGTACCTCAGGGTCATGATGACTGTACAAGTGCTTACTAAAAGAAAGTAAATTTCTGAAAAGATGATCCTAAGAAATTTTATTCATAATATTTGCAATGTTGTATGGTTCGTAAAATAAACTTCTTAGACTAAAATGAAGTATGATGTGAAGTGATATGTATTATAGTTGGAACTTGTTAATCATACAATAGCTAATAAGAATACAGAGTATTAATAGTCTGAAATATACTATGGCCCAAAATTGTTCAGGTTAAACCAAAAATTTTAAAAATTACATATTATTAAGCTGTGAGAAGAATGTTAAACTAATGAAGCACCTTTAATAGAAATATTAACTTCAGGTAGTTTTAATTTCAGTGTAGCATATAGGAGAAAATTTACATTTTGACTGTTTAATTTCATTGTTGTAAAGTATTTAAAATAAATAAGGAGACATTTACCTCTGAATCAAAAACACAATTTTTTTTTATATCCATTCTATTTTACCTTAAATAAAATATAAAATCTTTGATTGTTTATTTCATTGAAGACGAAAAATATCCTTCTCACGATTTTAAAACAAATAAGTTCTTGATAGTATAAAAATAAATTTTTTAAACTATTAAATAAAATAATTATTTTTGTAGTTTTAAGAAGCTCACATCGAATGCTGCAGAAACTCATTGTTCAAAAAAAATTTATTTTAATTGAAATTGCTCTTGTCCTTACAGATTCCTGAACACATTAACTAATATAATTTTTATTAACTACAGTAAACCATGCAAAGGTCTCACATTATCAGTTTTAACTTTGAAATTGCTGATGATTCTAACTATTACACATGTATACTTGAAAATGAAGTCAATTAAGAGGTACTAATTTTTTTTAGGTAAAATTATGAAAAAATACTTCAAAGAAGAAAATTATTTCGTTTTTCTTTTAAAAGTTAAAAAAAATTTGAGTTTTCTATTATGAAAAAAGGAAAAACCATTAGCTTTTTGTTAAACTACAGTAAGTTCTGAAATCCCAACTAAACCGGAGTTGAAAACAATGTTGTTATGATTTGTTAAACATTATACATTTAACAAATCTTAAATATTATATGTTTAACGAATCCTAACAAATGTTGTTAATGAGCAGAAGGAACAAACCCCATTCTTATTTATTTAGATTTCTGTACACTTTCATGTTTTGACATTGTTAAGCTTATCAGATAATTTTAATTCATACATATCTTGTGAAAGAGAAATTATGTAGAGTTTTGTATCCATGTAAAATTATCTGTATTGTAATGGTATTCCAATATCTATACTAAATTTGGGTGTTAATTTAATTTTAATAATGACTTTTTTTTTCATATTTATGCTCTTTTTTGGGAAGTGAAACATTCTTATTGCTCTGGAGTGAAAGCACTGCTTATCCTTCCCACACTCCTAAATTTTTTTTTTTTTTTGTAATAAATATAATTTAATGTTTGATGAATCCAAATTAAATTGATTTAGTTGACTGCTTTGTATTGGAAACATATCTGTATGTCTAGTTTCTTTTGAGTATCTGAAGACTTAGCTATATTTTGAAATATAGTTTGAGAGACTGAGATTGAAGTATAGTTTAATTTATTATGAAATATAATTTGTTTCAAATTAATAATATTTATTAAACTAAAATATTTTAATTTACAAAGGGCTAGGTATGAATGCTGCATTAATATAAAATAATTCCAAGTCATTAAAAGACCTGTATTACTGTTAGATTGATTTTCAATTTCTAATGAATAATAAAACAATTATGCTAAGCTCATTAGATTGAAGTTAAAGAAACAGCAGATTTTCTACTTGTTTAAGATTTTTTATGGTACCAATTTCCAAACATTACCTTCATTATAAGCATTTTCATAAATTTAACAGGTTTTTTTTAATTTTGGAGACGGGTACTTTTTTTTAATGTTATGAACTGTTTCAATATTCCACAACCAGTATTTTTTTTCACTATACAATATTATTTCTTATACATTGTTTTCAAACCATTTGCAATGTTGGTTTCTTAGCTTTGTTAAAAGCATAACATATTAGTGAATCTTACTTTTCAAAAGACTTGTCAATGACAGTAACTAAAATATGCAAAAGAAAATTGTTAAAAAAAATCTTAATTTTAACGCAATTTCGTGTCATTTTATTTTCCGTTGTCAAAGCATGGTCTAAAATTGGATTTTACCCAACAAATTTATGCGTGTAAATGAAGTGGCCGCGGTAGCCTAGTGATGACCATTATTCTGATATATATTGATGGCTTCGGATTCGTGGTTGGCGTAGTGTGGATGTTAGGAGAGGGGGGTGCCAGCTCAGGTGTCGTCCTCGTCACTTGACCGTGGCTCAAAATTACGAGGTCTGTCGCCAATAGCCCTTGTTTTGCTTCTAGTGCAACGTTAATAAAGAACTAAAACAACTTCAGATTCGTGAACGGCGGTTTTCGTTCAGTCGCGGATTCAATCCTTGGCCGCCAAAGACCAGCCGTGTAGTCGGGGCCCAAAGTCCTTCCGTTGGCGTGGTGTGGATGTTAGGAGAGGGAGGCGCCAGCTCAGGTGCCGTCCTCGTCACTTGACTGTGGTTTAAAATTACGAGCTCCGTCGCCAAAAGCCCTCATGTTGCTTCTAGTGCGACGTTAATAAAAACTAAACTAAACCAAACTGCATTTAAATAAATATACTGTTTTTTTTTTTTTTATTTATTTATTAGATTCTTTAGATAAGAAGTGAAGAGACTCGCATCGAATATAAAACTGGCTTATAGTAGTGTCATATCCGTTGGTTATACTGACATAATCTATAACAAATTAGAATATTTTAAGATCAATAAATAATGATGCAATAAGAAACAAAAAAAAAAATCTTTGTAAAATTAACAATATATAATATATATATATATCATGGTTTTGTCATCAGATTATTCAATGCTTACAAAAAATGTAGCTTTAACAATTTTTTTTCCCCTGCTATGTTCTTATACACTGTTATTCTTTTATACTGAAAAAAATGTTCTGATAGATTAACTTTTGACATTTTCTCCATTGCACGAACTTATAATTTTGGAAGATACCGAAAAAGTCTATTGACTGATGATCTAATGAAGCATTAAATCCTCGTTGCCGAGTTAGAATCCACTACGTAATATAATATAACGTTTAATGTGCATTTTGTATATTTCCGCTATAGGCTAATTGTGAGAGACGTCTGTTAGTGATTGTTATGTTGCAATTCCAGGACTCCCTCAACCAAATCCGGTCGTATGGGATTGAGAACTGACTCACGTTAACTGCGTCATAATCTCAAGGATATGTCAAGCGTGCCGTCGAATAGGATACAAATAAGTAGCAAGAACTATAAAGTATAATTTATTTACATATGTCAGGAGTGTAATTTCAATTCCATCTTGTATATTGGGAGTGTAATTTCAATTCCATCTTGTATATTAGGAGTGTAATTTCAATTCCATTTTGAATCGTTTCTAGCAGTGAAAGCTCGATTTCTCTCTCTCGTTCTCTTTTTAATTATAATTTGTACAGCTCATATGATAGAAGCAAATCTAAGATGTTTAAAAAAGTATTTAATGGATATCGAGACAAAAAAAAATATTGAATTCGTACTTCATGCCAATCTACGTCACTCATGCGCAGTATTGCAGCCTTTACTCCATTGTTGTATGATAGACAAGCGCGCTACTGAAGCTATTCTGGCAAGAGCAGGACCGCAGAAATCACTTTGCGACTATTTTGTTTTCAAAAATTTTTAGAGCTGAATTAACTTTTAAGAAATTGTAATAGTATTTTACAAAAAAAATTCAGAAGCAATTCTTTGGTGCTTAATACAGTTATCTTTTGGAATGAGTTATGGTTTTTCGGAGGGAAAAAAAGAAATCGTAAAATATATCAGCAGTGGAATGAATGAAGTAAGACAGACGAGTTTACACAATCAAGCAAGCGCGACGTAACCACGTTCTCTTTCGCGCTATGAGTGTAAATAAATTTCAAGATGTAAGCACAATTTTGTTTGATTTGGATAATACTCTTATAAATACAAAAGGAGCTGACCGAATTGCTTGTGAACAGGTAAAATATTTTATGGAATTTTCCTTAATTTATTTATCATTGAATATTTTATTTCAATTTCATGATGACTATAAATTCAGTGCGTACTAAAGAATTTAGATATTTGAAAATACTTGTTTTGAATTTTTTTTTTTTTTTTTTTTGTTATAAATTGAACATTATAATAATGATTCTCGTACATACAACTGTTATTATTATTTTTTTTTTATGAATTATCTTCTTTAACCTTTTATTATTAGTTAAAATTTCTTTAAAAAGAAATTTATTTTGTTACATGTATAAATGTTTTTTCAAAAGTGGTGAAAGCAAACTATATTTCCCATTCATTTTACTGAAATATATTAAATGCTCGAAGTGTTTCAGTGCAAAAGAAATTCCGTACACAATAGTATCAGTAATATATAATTAAAAACTTGTTGAAACTTGCAATTAATTGGGACACTCAGAAAAAAAATCAAGAATAGGTAATCATTTATAACGAATGTAATTTAATCACTTTTTTGCTAATATTTGAAGTATACATTTCACGAATAAAAATGCATTGTGTTTGTTAAAACTTGTTAAAATGAATATATGTTGATGAGATTAAATTTACATCTTTATTTACAAGAGTACACACGATTTTCGCCTTTGTTTTAAACGATATTGTTCCTATTAGTTGGGAGGAATTTTATTGTAAACATTTTGTATCATTGTCTATAACTTCTTCTTCTTTTTTTTTTTTTTTTTCATATTCTTAAACATTTGAACATAATTCCACTATTAAAATGTTTTTATTTTTATTACTGTCAAAAATGAAATAGATAAATATGCTGTCAGATTATCAGTAACACACATTTTCTGAATTATTAATTGGGTATGGATTTAGGTTACATACCTAAATGTACGAACTATTGCGAATGTTTTTAAGGTTACTTCAATTTTTATAATGTATCTTTAACAGAACTTTTTTTAAGTTTACATATGGTATATTCTTTTTCTTCGAATTTTTATTGCTTTGAGTTTTTCCCCGTATTGATTCGTCTCTTCCTTCCCTCTCTTAATTCTTTAAAAATTTTACCGCTCAAATTATGCTTCTCAATCTTGAAAAGATGATTAAAATTTTTTTGAATTTATATAATAAAATTGTTTGAAAGTGTCATATGTAAGATATATGTTGGATAGTTCAAAATGTAGCATCAAAACGTTTTGATAGAAAAATAGAATTTCCCACTTACTTAATTATAGTATATTCTCTATTCTGAATGATCATGGGAGCGAGCTCGCGGCAGCATTCTTTCCGTCGAGTCATGGGGCTCGAGTCCTGCATTCACTAAAGACTTGTCATTTTGCGGGGCTGAGGCACGTTATTTCTATTGAGGTTTTGGTCTTCGCGTTTGGAGAGTGGGATTCTAACCGATGTGGTGTCCTCGTTTATTGACCATGGTTTAAAATGACGAGATCCGTCGAAAATAGCTCTCGTTTGGATTCTGAGTTAGAAGTCAATAATCAGTCCTAGTTCCACTGAAGACCTGTTGCTTTGCGGAGCTGATGCAAATTAAATCTTTTGAGGTTCCAAGGGGCATGGAAATTCAGAGAGAGAGTAGCCAGCCGATGTATTGACTTCGTTACAGGACCAATTGTGATAAGATGCCGAGATCCGTCTTTAAAAGTTCTTGCGTTTCTTCTTAGTGCGAACATTAATCAAACCAATCATTCGTTATTTTTCTTGGTAGGAAACAAAGGTTATCTCATTTTTACTGATACCGTACAAATAAAGAGATCTATATTCTAGATTAAAGCAATTCAACCTTTTTATGACTATACCGAGCTCAACTTAACATAACATCATTCTTTTATAACTAATAAAGCTTAGTAGAAAACCTCGAAATAAATGTTTTGTTTAGCATTCTATTGAAATTGGAGCTGACATACTAGTGAGGAAAAGGGGAAATACACACAGATTCATTTTAGAAAGAATTTTAACAGACAAGGGCGTAGCGAAAAATTTTTCATGGGAGGTGGGGGGGGGGTCTCCCCACTTACACCCGTATCTCAAAATTCATTTCAAACTTCATTGTTTGTTTGCAAAGACAAAATAATGTGTGTGGAAAACGGGTATTCGAATGTAATTTTTTCTTCTGAAAAAATATAAAAATTCAGTGTAAAATTTCAGTTTTAAAATATTAATATTCAGCAACCCTTATGAGAGGTTACAAACCCCCATATCTCCCCCATCGTTACGTCATTGATAACAGGAAAACAATCATCACTAGTCAACACAACCAGTTTTCCCTTATCGGTATAGAATTACGCTCACTATAAGGACAACAGAGTGTTGTTATCAAACAAATATCCTTAACTTCAGAAAGGATATTGTGAAATATAGGGCCAATATCTGAATCGTGATTACTCTATTTTGTCATTTTACGAGAGATTAAAACGCAGCGACAAAAATGAAACAGGAATTACGAAACTGAGGTTGCTTAATTGCAAAAGAAAATTCTTTTAATCCCAAGTGCAGTGAAAGTTATTGTTTATGAAATTTAACTTTTTGTTACAGTTGTATTAGTGATTGTACTTCATGCTCTTTAAATCAAATGCTCTGAATTGATCATAAGCTAACAAAAAACAGGTTTTTAAGAATTGAAGAAATTTTTCGAAAAATTCCTCGTATGCATAGTAATTTTTTCTTCATTAAAAAAAGTCGTTAAGTAAATGATCTTTAAATCACCAAAATAAATAATAAATTAATCACATAAAATTAAAATTTCACCATAATAAGCAGTATTGTGTAATGTTGCTGACATTTTGCGAGCGAATAAACAAATCGTTTCAGTGTCTTCTAGATCACTAATTCATCTTACTTTTTAGTAATTTAGTTTATTCAATTCTTTTTTTTCTTGGTCAAAGTTACATAAATTAATCATCTGTATTTTTTTGTAACTATATTCCCCTTTTATAAATTTTATGAATTAACAGGAGGGGGAAGAAAATCGAAAGATCGACTTCTGTCTGACGTTGCAATAGACGAAAAAAAAAAGATAAAAACAATTCTTCTAGAGTTAAAAACGTTGTTTGAATTACTTATCACTGTAATAAACTGTTAAGACTTTAAATTAATACGGAATTTACTATTTTTTTTGGGAGGGGAATCATTATTTTTTTTTTGAATGTATCATGATTTAATGAGAATTACTTAAAATGTAAGAAAATTGTTGTGGAAAAAAAAAAAAAAAAAAAAAACCCACACTTTTTACTTATTTCAAACTATTAGTAAATAATTATTTTTCTTAACATCAGAGATTTATTGAAAAGGATTTGAGAATTACGATAAGGCTTTACAATTTACGTTACATTAAAAAATGACAAGTTCTTACTCATACTATTACACTAGTCTTGCATCTTGGTGAGCAGTTTCAGTACGCAATTATTTTACTTCCTCTTGAGCGGAAATGTTGTGTTAAATTGTTAACAACTTTTTTTTTATGCGTGGCATTTTGATGTCATTGAGAAAAGCATTCTTAGATTTTGTCCCTAAATGAAACAAAAATTATTTAACAAATCCCTGAATAACAACCAATAGAAAATAATAGAATTCTCTTCTAGTATCGAAACAAGAAAACGCAAAGTATTTCTATATAACAATATCTCGTTCTTTTAAGTTAACAACAACCTCAAGAAACGTGGCCACGGTAGCCTAGTGACCATGGTCGTGGCTAGCGTTGTTTTCTTCGAGTTTTGGGTTCGAGCCTTCAGCCGCTAAAGACCGCCGTACAACGAGACTGATGCGCCCGCTACACAGCAGTCTAAGTCCACGGCGGATGTATTTGGTCAAGGTCCCAATTCCTCTCGTGGTGTATCGTGGAAGTTTGGAAAGGAAGATACCAACTCGGGTGTCTTCCTCGGCACTTGAATGAGGTTCAAAATTATGAGGTCCATTATCAGTAGTCCTCGTGTTGCTTCCAAGAGCGACGTTAATAAACGATCAAATCAAACCAACCAAAACAATGATCCAATAAATAATGTAAAATTTCTTGAATTTTGTTCTTTTTCTACAAATTCTGATTCAAGATGGAAATTTATTTTCTATCCTCGATATAATTATATCTAGATACATGGCTTTTTGCGGCTTAGCTTTAAATTGGTTTTATGCTCTAGAAAATCGAAACTTGGTATGGAAAGTTATAATTAATCATAAGTCTATAAATTATTGCAAAAATTCTGCTGTCCATATATTTTGGAGAGTAATTACTGGTTAACTTTTTCTCCGGGTATGTATCTTTATCTTTTCTGAATCCGATTAATCGCCCATTCATTATATTATATCTTTATTCATTTCTGTTAAAAGAAATGTTAAAAAATATCCTACCTTCATGCATAAGAAATACTCGTATTCATTTACTCGATTTCTTACACTTATCTCCATCAAAGTAGTCCCCTTGAGATGCCACGTAATTGTGATTGTCTATTAACGTCGCTCTGAGAAGCAACACGAGAGCTATTGGCGACAGACCTCGTAATTTTGAACCTCAGTCAAATGACGAGGATGACACTTGATCTGACACTTCTCTCTCCAAACTGCCTCATCACGCCAATGGGAGGACTTGGGACCTCGACAAATTTAACGTAGATAGTCCCATTTCGTGGAATCGGAGCTCGAACCCTCGACGAAAACCGCCAACTGCGAGTTTGGACTGTTATATATTTCTCCCAACGATTCTAGCACTATCAGAACGCTTCTTTTGAGATGAGTGCAATGGGTTCTTCACAGTCCTTTTGGGCTGAAATCTGGTTCCTTTTCACTTAGTTTATTGGTTGGTTTCTGGTTCATTTTCACTGGTGGTTCGCAACGTTTTATACAAAATTTATTGTAGTAGTTTTGCTCAAATGTTTCTGCATTTTGTCAGAGCGAAAATCCGACGGCACATACCTACATTTCCTCACTCATCGGTTGTCGGCTAGTGATTGACAGCTTCCGCAGGCAGAAAACAATTCGTGCATGCGCATTGAGTCAGCATATACCGTGTCCTAAAACATGCTTCTCTAGCTTCCTTTGTTTAAGAGCTAGCTTCACTGTCTAATTACCCGCTCACCGTGACGTTAATTCTGTGATTTTAAAGAAAGTTTTGAAACCTAGAGAGTACATTGATAACTCTAAAATGAACATGATTTTTTTGAAAACAAATTGTTTTAATTTGCTCTTTTGTTTTACTGTCATGAAAGTATTTTATTACATTATTTTATTAGTATTTTATTTTAAAAAAAAAAGGAACTCAAAACACACAACGAAAATTGTGAAGTTCTGGTTGTAAAATGCAATCGCTTGCACCACCTTAATCTCTTGAATACATTCTGAAAGAAAACTTGTGGTCTGAATGGGAAAAATCTTTCAGAAGTATAATATTAGGAGGAAAGAACACTTATCACAATAGAAAACTGAGCAAAAATATCCATCCAAACAAAAAAAAACCCTTTCAAATCAGTGCGCACCATTGGGAAGATGTTTTGAATGCAAAAGAATATGCAAATAAATATCTAATTATGTCTTTTTTTTAAAAAAAATAAATTAAGGAATTATTCTAGGTGTATATTCAATTTTGTGACTTAGAAATCTGTAACTTCAACGCTAAAATTATGGTAATTAAAATATTATTGATTCTTCATTTTTGTTTCATAGTCTGATACATTTTATAATATACATTTTATTGTTCCTAAAAGTACTAAACTTAAACCAGCATTTTAATTATATTGTCATACGCCTTTAAGAAGAAAGTGAATGGTTTATACTCAATTTCAGTAGCCACTGTAAGTTATTTGTCAATTACAGTCAATCCTATAATCCAATCTCGACAACTGCTTTCACTACTGTTAAGTCACCCAAACTCCAAAATTTAAAAATAAAAATAATGATAACTGAATTAGTTAGTCATTATCAGTTCATTATTAGTTATTATCAGTTCAAATAAATTATTTTATATAACTAAAAAATTCTGTTTTCGCAATACAGCTCCGCGGCAAGTAAACAAGTTACGTTTCCTTTCATGCGGCTTTTTTAAACTGAAATGTCACTCGCGCCCATGCAATACATTACAAAAAAAAAAAAAAAATATGTTTACCTTATTGTCCCTTATAGTTTGTAACTCACATCATCATATTTGACTCAACAGTCCGAAGTGGGCCAATGCCTTCTTTTGAAGATTTCTCCAAGATAGAATGCCTTCTGCTTTAGTCGTCCGTGCCAGTTCCTCACTCCATTCACTTTAAAATCCAGTTTAACAGAATGAAGCCAAAGCCGTTTTGTCTTTCTCTTTTCCGACTAGTAAAGCAACAAAAATCTTCTTTACTGTATTTTTCTCATCCATTCTAACAATATGAGAAGCCCAGATCATTCGTTTCACTTTAATACATTTAATGATATTAAGTTCATTAAAAATTCTGTACATTTCCGAATTAAAACGTCTTCACTTAAGGCTATTTTCTTTGACGCACCGAGAATACTTCTCAGAGCTTTCCTGTCAAAAACTGCACTTTTGTATCCTGTATTTTTAGTTAAGAGACCAAGTTTCCGAACCATACATCAGGACGGCCTAATGAGAGTTTCATAAATAAGATGCTTTGTTTTTCTGGAGAGAAAACGGGATTTCAATGAAGAGGGGAGCTCAAAAAATATTTTTTTTTACCAGTGAAATACGATTTTGAATCTCAGAGATAATGTCATCATTTCTGATGTATTCGCTGCAATAAAAACTTCCTAACGGTTGTAAAGTACACACGTCAAACGAGACGAGTTGATTTTTGTGAGCTGAGAGGAAAATAGTCTTAAAAAAAACTGTATTCACAACACTGTGTTAAGCTCATTGTTACCAGTGCTCGTTTCTTGACACTACCACTGTTCTTGAATAGTCAAAACCAGTATTGAATGCTCTGTTGACCCGGCGTATAAAATGCATGTTTTCTTCTGAATGCTTTCTGCAGTGAAACAAGACATGAAGATTCCGCGTACTGTAAAAGACATACCTCAAATGTCATTTTGAGGTATATGACGCAGAAAATAAACCATCCATGCTAGTTGCTTGATTGATTTTATGGAATATAGGGTATCAAAATATATTATCCCCTTTGAAATACTCTTTTAATTAATAGATATCAAAATATTTCATCTTCTTCAAGAAAGTTCGGAACACCTGTTTATTAGCTACTGCATCTTCCTAAAGCTCTTTGAATGTAATATTTCATTGTGAGTGTATCTCCAGTAAATTCCAGAGGATACGTATTTACTAAAAGTTAAAGTAATATGTTACAAATCGTTGATACGGTCACATATACCACATTGTTTCATGCATTGAATTGAATTTGTGCAAAAGCTCAGGAGTTACGATCATTTTGATGATGATTCTAGTGCTAAGAATTTTCTCTCTTATGCTCTTAATCCAATTGGATATTATATCTACTGTTATTCTTTGGCTCATTCAAGCTATTAAAAAATTATTTTATCACGATAAATCGCAGAGCATATGTTGAGCAACTTTTCAGCAAGAATGTTTATTTTGACCGTGTTAGTTTGCATTCGCTTCAGTTCTATTTTCCCCCTCCATTTCAATTTACTTTCATTATTTATTTGGCCAGTCGGCTTATCAATCTTTATAGTGAATTATTAATTTTGAGAAATAGTTATCTGTCTCTCATCCTATTTTGCCGCCACAAATGATGTCGGTTAAAAAGAAGTGTCGTCAATACAGTGCTACGTATTTGAAGTTCGAATTTATGTGTATTGATAATTTGTTCAATTACCATCGAGTGAGAACTCGCGTCTACTTATGTGTTTACTTTGTAACAAAGTGTTATTTAATGAAGGAATGAAAACGCCTCGTTTAAAAAGCTCATCCTGATAAACAAATTAAAGATTTTTATTTTTCATGAACATCAGGGACAAGTTTCTGAAGGTACCATCGGTCTCGGGCAATTAGCAATCTCATAGCAGAAATGTGTTGTTGGTATGATAACCTCTTATAATATTTCAAAATTAATTGCTAAATCGGAAATGCTCATACTATTGGCGAAGAGGTGATACAACCGGATGTCAAGGAAGTTTTAGAAACGATTTTATGCCATCCAGTCACATCCAAATTAATCAAAAATATCCCATTAAGCAACGATACAGTGAGATGACGAATTGATGAGATGGCTGAAAACGTTGAAGTTTCCTTATGTAAATTTTTAATACCAACCAAATTTTCTCTTCAAGTTAATAAATCTTGCCTAGCAATGAGGTCTTATTGCTGATGTATATTTGGTTTGTGGAGGAAGGAAAAATTATTCAGGAGATGCTTTTTGCAAGCAGTTTGATTGCAAATACTAAATGTGAATCAGTTTTTAATACTGTCAAAAATTATTTTGAAGATAAAAATATTTCTCTTGCGCACATAAAGTCTGTTGCAGCTGACGCAGCTTTTGCAATGGCGGGTCGTCATCGTGGGATCATCGCCCTTTTGAAGAGGGAGGTACCAAATATTTAATCTGTTCGCTGCGTGATTCACAGACAGCATTTAGTTTCAAAGAACTTCAGCGACTCTGCATCAGTCATTACAATATATCATCTCTCCTATGAATAAAATTCTCAGTAATGCTCTCAACAATCCATTACTCGTGCAGCTGTATTAGGATAACGTTGAAGAATTCAATATCTTGCTTGTAAACAGCGAGGTTCGCTGGCTCTCCACAAAGGCGTTTGCCTGGATAGGTTCTGGAATAATTTCGATTCTGTACTTCTGTTACTCTAAGAGAAGGATGTAGCTCTGAAAGAAAGATTACTACAATCTGAGATAAATTTTGTTTATATGACTGCGATAAATTTTGTTTATTTGCAAAATTCAATGGAATTAGTTTGCAGTTTCAACAACGAGCTCAATTCGATAACAACAAAATCTATTATGTTTGCCTTACTATATCAACTCACTTTGTCGAAGCAGAATTTTGGTCATAACGAGTTCAGTAGTTTCCAATCTTGTTGGATCTTCTAAAAACAATGAAACCCCTTTCGATGATATACAAATTTATTAACGCTTTGAGTCTTTGTACAAGTACTTTTTTGAGAGTTTTGAGGATATATTGTCCTTTGAAATTCCTTAGCGGGGGGTCAAGAACTCTTTTGTGAATATTGAAATAGTAAAGATTCAGATTTGAGAGAAATTAGTCGACCAGTCAACTAATAAAATTTTGAAATGCAGCTTTCAGAATGTGGTTGTCTCAGAATTTCGGCTTCAAGATAAAATCAATCGTCTCTATCCTGGACTGTGGACAGCCATCAAAATTTTTTTAATTGCCTTTCTTTCCTCCTACATCACCCAGTTAGGATTTTAAGCTATGACAGATCTAGTTACAAAAAAGATTAATGGACTCCAAATCGTGAAGGGGGGATTTGCGCCTTCATCTCATTAAAAATATTGAACCGAACGCTAAGAAACCGATTCCGAACCATCATCATGTACAATCATCCCAGGACACATGTCCCTGATTGTATCAGTGATACTGTTTTTTGATGTAATTTTTTTCCTGTTTTTTTTTTTAATCATGTAGAATAAAAACTCTTTTTAAGCCTGTTTTAGCATTAATCATTTTAGTTTTAAGAAATAAAGTGCAATAACCTGCAGTAGCAAAAGTATCAAATTACACCAAACTAATTTGGTGAGTAAGTCTATTGAAGAAAATTATGCATTTTGAACATTTTTCCTCTTATATAATTCCTTAATCCCCTTAAATTACAGATTTATATTATACCGTAAATTACACATTTTATTAAAGCGGGGATGAAAAGTTTTTCTCTCATTAGAGAAACAGCAGCTATAAAAGGGGTTTAGAATCACTGATCTAAAGCTTGACATATGGCCAGTGCTTCTGCTGTAAAGGTAGCGTTATCATGATCTACTCTGTTTTTCGTGATACAGGCTATTGATCTTTATTTTGGGTTTTTGACGCATTTCTTATTATTATGAAAAAATCCTGGAAACTATGGTTTATTATTTCATCACACAATCCTTTTATAACAGGAATTTGTAAATTTTTTTTTCTTGAAATCTGAATTAATCTGTATAAATCTCACATGGAAAATTCATGAAATACGTCAATCTGGGGATTGACACAATTTGTACTCCAACAATATTCAAAGTATGAAAAATATTCATCATGTTGTTTT
Organism: Nephila pilipes; assembly: GCA_019974015.1. Classification (NCBI taxonomy): domain Eukaryota; kingdom Metazoa; phylum Arthropoda; class Arachnida; order Araneae; family Nephilidae; genus Nephila; species Nephila pilipes. The sequence continues at coordinate 1,079,646 of BMAW01041703.1, read as the reverse complement.
GTCTTTTTGTTTCTCAGTTGCTTTGAACGTTGATAAGATTTCGCGTTTATCTGATGGGTCATACCGAAAAGAGAAAGAATGGAAATAAAAATAATATGATACCTTCTTTTTCCTCCTACTATTAGCACTGAAGAGAGGGTTTTTTTTTTTTTTTTCTTTTAACACTCAGCGATTACTTTGAAATCACCCTGTATACATTGAAACAAATATTTATCTCAAATGTATGGTGTTGAAATTATGATCTATTCCATAAATAGTTTTCAAATGCATTTCTCTTTATGTATTCCTTCATTCTTGTGCATAGCTGTCCGATAACAAACATAGTTATTACCTTAATGTTAGGCCTCTTAGCAAGGATTTATATTAGGGAAATAGTGACTCTTTTCCGGATAGAAAGCCTGTTATTTTTCATTCATTGTCACGATGCAAATATCTTAGCAGCTGTCATCTTTGTGAAATGTTCTGTGTTTATCTCCAGTAGTTTTTTAGAGAGGCTGCTGCGACAGGCAAATAATCATGGTCAGAGAGCTCGTGGTCGGCGTTCTTTCCGTCGAGTCGTGAGTTCGAGTCCTGACTCCACTAAATACCAACCATATAATAGGGCTGATACACGCATTCAATCTGTCGATGCTCTAAGCCCTTCCTTTGACGAGAGGGGGGGGGCGAAAGTTAAGAGTGGGGACAGAACCAGCTCAGATGTTGTCCTCATTACTTGACCGAAGTTCAAGAGCATGAAATCCATTGGCAATAGCTCTCGTGTTGCTTCTAAGTGTGACGTTAATAAATAATCAATCAAGGAAAATTTATAGACACATTACTATTTTTCTCTCTGTAAACGGTAATTTTTAGCCTTTGTTGTTCTGTATCCTATAAAACCAATCAATCTACTATTATTGTACAGTCGTAAAAGCAACAGCTCCCTTAATAACTTTCAAAATTCTTATCGCAGCTGTATAAAATTAGCATGGTTATTAATAACTAAAAAAAAGAACTGAGTTATGGTGATAATATGTACATTAATTAACTTAATAGAGTTTATTAATTTCAAAAATAGAATTTTCTTTTATTAGAATCAATCAAGCCTTTTTCTTTCAGAATTAGTTAGAGAATATTCTAAATAACCCATATCATATTTCATCGGAATCGGTTATATCATATTTCATCGGAATTCGATCATTAACTCCAGAGATATTCGAAGAAACCCATTGGAAGCCATATATGATTGATTCATGCAAACGATTCTTGATATTGTTCTCGTTTTTTGACACTGCATGATAAGTGAGTGGATGATTATTAACCGATAGACGGCTACGTTAGGTTTTGTGATTTTCGATTAGAAATTCTCTCTCTTATTGTTTAATCAAATACTTAATTAAAACGAGATAAGAGATAACTCCCCTGATAATGAGTAAACTCCTCTTTAGAAGTTGATTAATTATATGTTAGTTAATTATTCCATTAACACCTTGGTACAGATTACTTTGAGCCTCAACACGATACCAATTTTGTCCAGCTAAGATGAGAATTACAAAAATTATTAAGCTTGTCATTTGTGTGTGTGTGTGATGATTGTAACACTTCATTGGCATGCACTCGCATGCAGCAATTTAAGGAAAAGGAAGTCGAAAATCAATAATGTAAGAAATTTGCGATAGAAATTTTAAAATATCACTATGAGTTTGTGACGGTTTGTAAGCCTATTTCCCTTCAATTGTCCTATGCCAATTTTTATGGCATTGTTTGATTTGAGAGCCTCAACTTGTAACTTAGCAAATCTAAGCATTGTTGTATAAAATGAAGTTAGTGTATAAGAGAGAGGTGGGAAATTGACAGAAGAGAATGTGTGTGTGTGTGTGTGGAGGAGAGTTAGCGGACAAAAAGGAACCAGTAATAGTTTAATAAAAAGTGTGAGAGATGGGAGGTAAGATAATCGAAGAGGGTGGTGGTAGACGTACGCTTGCGTAGATAAGGAAGATTATATGATTTGATGTCAGTGTGGAGTAATCACCTGTGAATTAAGTCTCATGGGATACAGATTAGAAATTTGGTACTGAATCGGATCCGGATAAGTAGAGTTAAAGTAATCTTTAGACTGGAAAGCGGATATTGGAACCTGTTCCAAGAATATAATAATCAAATATTGAATTCTGAGTTCGAAAATTCGATTAAAACAAATTGATTTTCTTCAATGTTGGATTTTTCAGTTCATTTGCTTATTTAATTAGAGACTGATCATTTCCCTACTGATGGAGCCTAGCAATGGAAGAAATGCAATTGAGGTGACAAAGATGGCTATGATTGAACTTATACTTCATAAAAATTAATTTACAGAAATTATACATAACAGGCCAAAAAAAAAAAAAAAAAAAAATCACCGAATTGCCTTTGTAGCTTCTTTACAGCGCAACGAGAGTCAAATGAAATCCCGAAGGGGGGGAGGAGATTACCTTGAACGTGTGTGTGGATCTGCTGAACAAAATCTCGTTAGAGTTCCCCCAGTTGTGTACTTCCATTTCACCTTGCTTGCCGTTAAAATGATAAGTTCTAAAATAGAACAGCGTATGAATCTTTCCCAAGATTGAAAACAAGCTCATCAAAGCAAATGAACATTTAAAGCAATGCTTATTGAATTTTTGATATCAAAGTTATCATTTTGGAAGATAGTTCCAGAGTGCAAGATAGGGAATCAACAGTACAACAAAATTTTTTAGATCAAGCCGAGAAAAAAACGTTAGTAGACAACGGCCAGAACTCTCTCGAACAAAATAGTTTCATTCTGCATCAAGACAATGCTCCAACGCCGTCAGTGCTATCTCTACGTGAGGTAGTTTTTGGAGCAAAAAAATTATTGCAACACTGGAACATCATTCAAATTCCCCTGATGTAGTACCTTGTGACTATTTCCTTTTTCCAAAAATAAAATTTGTGCTAAAAGGAACGCATTTAGATTCATTGAAGGTTGTTCAGAAGAAAATGTTACAGCTATTGAAATAGTAATCAGTGTCAGACACTTCTGACCAGTGGTGAACAAGAATAGGTTGATGCGTGAGCATAAATAAATGTCATTTTTTGCGCTATATATATATATATATATATATATATATATATGTGTGTGTGTGTGTGTGTGTGTGATCGTCTTTGTTATTTTCTAATTATATTTATATATATTGAGTTCATTTTCTCTCTCATTCACCTTGTTTTGCTTACGAGACTGTTGAAAGCTGAGCATGGAAGGATAAAATATCTAACATTAATTCAGTTAATTGATTGTTGATAGGTGTCGTCCTCGTTACGAGAATTTACGAGATCCAAAATTACGAGATCCATCACCAATAGCCCTCGCGAGATGTTAATAAACCAATCAATGGTTTTGGATGTTTAAATTATTAATTTTTACCCGATTTTTTTTATAACAGAACTTCCGGAATTATTACTAAGGCTTAGAAATCAAAAATTTTCTCTGTTGTATTATTATTCCATATCCACAAAATGAATCGCGAATATAAAAGCAAATAATTAAATGTAGAGTTAATAAAAATCACACCATTTGATAAATGATACAAAACACAAAGTTTCTTAAAATTTGGGTAAAATTTTTTAAAATTTAAAACGATATAGCAATGATATAAAACATGAAGAAATGTTAGTAGTTAAATTTTTTTAAAGGAAAATAGGTTGCGGTGAGCCGTGAAATAATGGTTTTTTTTTTTTTTTTTTCATCCGACATAAGTCAAAAAATTCATACAGGCAAAAAGAAAAACAAAATATCGACTTTATGTTACATTTTTTTGTAAATGTTTTGTTAGTTCAAGGAAGAACAATTCTGTTCACATTCCTGTAGTGCACTTAAGAGTATAATTTAAAATGTCTACATTTTTGTGTAGGAATAAAAAAAAAAAAAAAAGACTGACCTCAAATAGACATTATCCTCGTTAGAAATTCACGCAGAATTAATGGTATGAAAACTACTTTTAAACCTGTCAAATTGTCTGCGACATCAAAGAAGATCCGGTTTTGTAAATATCAGAGGTTAAAGGACAAATAGAGCCTTGCAAAAGGAAAATTTGCATCACTTCCTCTTCCAGCATAATAAAAAAAATATATGTATCTAAATTCTTTAATCGACGGATTATTTTTAAACCTTTTTTTTTAAAAAAAAAAAATGGTTGTTTATCAGGGAAATCCCACCCAAAAAACTTTAATTGTTTGAAACGTTTAGTATTTCATAAGTTCAAAGAGTAACTGCATTTGGATTTTGTATTCATATCTTTCAAACTGTATACTCGCATTCTTCCATGATGGTTAATAATTTTATATTAATTCAAACTTCTAGTCAGTTAGCTATTTTTATTTTCCAACACTTTGAATTAAATAATCAATGGCTTTCAAAAGTAATTTGAAACAAATATCGTTTATTGCGAGAGATATGATATAAAATCACTCTAAAATAAACTTGTGATTGCGGTAGCCAAGTGATTATAGTCAATGGTGGCGATCGGAAATTAGAAGTGGAGAAGAGCTAAAAAAGAACAGACAACACATAATATAATGGGAATTTCGGGAAATATAAAGGTGTAGACACGCAAACGCAAAATTAAAAATGTAGCTACAAAATGTTAAGTTTTCGTGAGAATTCTCTAAGAGAATCTAAGACTTTCTAAGAAAATTAGGACAGAGAAGTAAAAGTTGATAGTTTATAACAACTTTACTGTGATTAAATTTAATACTTGTGTGAAATTTTGATTAATGTTTTATAATATAGCTTTAATCTTAGGAATAATATTACATATGCATTACATTTAAATATGGAAATAATTCGAGAATTCAAAATCGATCAGTAATAATTTTATTAAAAAACGCAGAACCTATTTAAAATTTAAAAAATGATAATTTGCCGAAATCCAACCGGTGAGTTTACTCAAGGCCTTGTTTTATACCTTATTACGCTATACAATACGCAAGGAAAAATTTTTAAAAATATTTTATGGGTTGCTTTTGCTAAATAACATTTAATTAGGTGTCCAAAGCAATAAAATTAATTATATTATTGAAAAAAAGATATACAGAGTAAAATAAATTTCTCAAAGTTATGTGTGTATTTCCTTTGTTTTAAAACAGCATTGTCTTTATTTTCGCCTGCTGTGGGTCTCCACACGTTCATCAACATTAGCTATCTTTCTTCACAGCACATGCCTGCTGCGCGAGTTTCCTCTATTTCCTGTGGAGCTTTACGAAACGGTTAGCCACGATGCATGGCATTGCATTTTGTGTATATTTCTGCTAATTTTTTTAATAATTAAACAAACGAAGGAAAGACCATTTAGTGATAAGACAACATAGTTTATGCAAATGTTTTGTTTATAATGTCTGATTTTACGTGAAGTAAATGTTATAAAACTTTTAGTTTGTTCCCCCCAAAAAAAGGGGGGGGGGGGTCAAAGCTCTGTGTTCTCATTTGAGTTGGTATGGACGTTTGGAGAGTAGGGAACCAATTCAAAAGTCATTCTCGTCACTAAACTGAGGCTCAAAATGATAACAATCGTGTTTCTTCTAAGTGCTACGTTAATGAAAAACCAATCAGACTATGATAAATATTCCAAGTTATTGAAACATTTCAGTTAGTAACGGCCCTTTATTAATAGTATTGCATTTAGCACTTATTTATTACATAAAAAAATGAATTTCCTAAGTCACCTATCAATGTAAAGCTAGTTCATATTTTATAAAAGCAAAACTCCGACTGCAGATTTAATTTTCCAAAAAATTCTATGAATTAAATCGTTATAATTTGATCATAAAAGAGTCTGTAGTCAGCAGAAGATTCGCGATAGAACATATTTCTTCCTTCAGCTTGAGTTTGTATAGCGTTTACTTTTCATGAATTTTCACCCAAAAATTCAAAGTGAATTTCTGTGTTAAAGTTTATTATAACTTGAAAGAACCGATCTGTAATGGAATGGAAGAGTACTGTCAAATTATAAGACGTATGGATTTTTGTGCTATAAATATTAATTGTTAACTTTTAAAGAACTAATTTTTTTAGACATATGAAAAATATTTTTTAATATTTTTATTTATTTATTGTGATGTCTGAAAAATATATTTAGCTTAAAATCTCAGAGAGAAAAGAAAGAAACTATCAAATTTTTGGATGATACTCGTAGTAATATAGACAGTTTCTATAAAATTGATGTAATCCCATACTTTGCTATTACTGTTTTCTTTCATAAAACAAAATATCTTTGTACATCGTTGCATGATTTAATATTGAGATTTAAATTTGAAAAAAAAAAAAAAATGTTAGGCTATAAAAAGATGATTCTTTCTGAAATGGTATTCTTGATAAAACTCGTAAAAAAATTGTCTTGCAATTTTTTTTTTTTTTTGATCTCATCGATACTACACATCGGATCATTTCGAACTATGGAGCAATTCGTTTTTTTTTTTTTTTTTTTATTAATATACCCTTTCACAAATTCCGAAAGGTCCAAAATCGCACTACTTCTTGCGAGTTTGACCACATGTACACAAGCAGAAAAATACATGACATCGTTAACCTATTATATTAGAGAATGATTAATTAATTATATTAGAGAATGATACATTGAAGCATAACGCTGAGAATTACAAAAGAAATCTTGTATGAGGTTGGTTCAAAAAAAAATTAGTATTAGATACGGGTAACTAACTCACTGCAGTATTGTTCATTAATCGTTTATCCTTTTTTAAAAAGTCCATGAATAGGGCGCCTTACCGCGCCCCGCCCCCGGAAAAAAAAGTCATCGCCATAACTTTCCGGCTGTTTTTGCCTTCTTTCGAGCAGATTCACTTGAAGCAATCCATTGTTTTAATTGCTAATTCATTTCCGATATGTATTGATGAAACCGGTACTATTGACTTTGACAGCACGATGCAAAATAACAACAATTTGACGTAGCATCAATCCAATTTTGAATTGATAGTAAACGGCTGCCAAATCAAAACTAACTTAGGAATCAGTGACAAATTTTGTTTTGGAACCGTTTACAGCTCACAATACTAAAAATTAACTTGCCTTATCAACGCTATTTGTCGTCAAGTTCTTTTTGAATCACCATCGTACCTTTTTGTCATGTGAGGTTGCATTCGCTTCATGCGCCTAGTGAACCCATATTCTGAACAGATTTTCTCATAGAAAAATATCCCAATCAAGAAATAATTTCGTGCAGTTATAACACGTATATCCGTGTCCTTTAAAATTTTGAAATAATTAATTAAAAGGTCATTTTTACTTAAACAGTTTAAGTTAAATATCAGTTGAGTCCTGAATTGAAAATGTGCTGAAATTTAATCCTATTCTTCAACACATTCTGTGTAACCAGCCTTGACAAAATAAAAAATAGAAAAAAAGGAAAGAACAATGCTGCTAAATTCTTATAAAGACGCTGGTCCACTATTCAAATCCTGTGTACTTTCTCTGAGGCATCTTCTCATACAACTTTCTAAAGGTGTTCAAAAAATTCGTTGGCATACTCGATGTGATGGAAAATTGCGTTGAGCATGCTCTGATTTCTCTCGCTTGTACTCTTAGTTTGTATTAAAAGCCATTAAGTTCAAGAAAACAAATTTTCAATTCTGTATAACATATGGTCGAAAAGTGTAGCTCCCGTATTTATAAAATTAGATGGAATCATCGAAAAAATTAAAATAACACAAAATTTGAGACCCATACTACGTGAGGTTTTCCCGCAATTTCATAATACCGAAAGGTCTGTGAATTATCAGTGCTTTATTTTAGGGGCTTCTTAGAAAAAGTACAGGAAATGCGTATTGTGTGTGTTATCTGAGCAGATTTTTAAGTCGATACTTGTTTTGACAAAGGAGGAAACACAAAGACAAAAAAACCCAGACGTAATATTAAACAGAAATGGAAAATCGAAATCCAATGTGTTATGAATTTCCTATATTTTAGTAGTCATTGTAAGAATACAATAGAACACAGAATTTATAAGGATTTCAAGAGAGAAAGGGCGAAAAAAAGGTCAGGCATAAAGGAACTCATAAAGCATTTTTTTTTTTTTTCACGATCCTTTTTCATTGGACTTTTTCGTCTAAGCCGTTTTAATATTAAAGAAAAAAAAAAAAAAAAAAAATCGTAAAGGTGATTATTTTGTCTTGTTTAAATTCCATATTATTTATTTGAAATATATTGTTTGTGTATCCTTTTTTAAAGCATTTTTGGTACTTTGTCACAAAATGTGTGCTCAATAATTATATTTCAATCTGTTTTCCGAAAAAAAAAAAAAGAAGAAAACGAAGTTTAAAAAATAGAAAAGATATTTTTAAACCGACATTGATAATTTATCAAATATATTTTCAGGATATTCTCTTGTTGTATTCCTAAAAACATCATCATTTTTTTTTCCTAAAAAATTACCGTGATTCTCAATGATATAGTAGAACCTCGATAAATCGAACCCAATTATCTTGGATCTCCGAATTATATCGGATCGGTATGCATAGATAATTATTATTTTTTTTTAATTTAAGAAGAGAGTTCTGAAAATTTCCATAACATTTATTTGTTTCATCTACTTATTTTTGAAAAAAAAAAAAAAAATTCTTTTCTGAAGTATTCTAACAACTATGAATGTATTAAAGGAAGTTGGGAGGGGGACTTTACAAAAATACTATCTGTGCTAAGTCAATAAAACCTCAGTTAAATCTTTTTATTACCTGTGACAAATGGTACAAAGTGCTTCATCGCCTGAAAGGAAAATACTATAAAACAATTCTTAACTGCTTCATTATTGCCATTATAACGCCAGAACATTTATAACGAAGTGTGAGGGAGTGACATGCAATAGGTGTGGGATGTTCGATAATCTGGATCTACTATAGTCCCAATTAAACCACTTTTCTGTTTATCATTAT
>BMAW01041703.1:994123-1070655 GCA_019974015.1 Nephila pilipes | reverse complement strand
GCTGTGATTTGTCGTCGAGGTTTTAATTGCATTGCTTTCATCAACCTCTATTTGTCTACCTGAAGGAAAGAGCAGAGTAAACAATTATAACGATTTCATTTCGTCATCACTGAATGTGAAAAACAATTCTTTGCTGAGGATAGTTCATTGGCGGGATTCCATTTAGAGTCACCTGTTGCCAATTATGCTTTTTGAGTACAGTTACGCTAATGCGAAAGATGTTTCAGAGAGAAATAATTTCTTCGCATCTCTAGGAAATGTTATTTGAAGATCCAAATAGCCTTTTAAGATTTTTTTAGCCTTTTAATTTAATTATAAAATGCTTCTAAAGAAGTAGCTTGGTTTTAAGACCGCTTCCTCCTTAGCTTAAGGTCTTTTTTTTTACTATAAATTCTTTCAACGTTTCATTCTGCAAAAAATTAACCCGTTTAAAATTCCATTTTTCAAACAAAAATAAGGAAGATCGTAAATGATCTTAACTTTTTTTGTAAATATATATTTTGTTATATATTGTTGTGTATGGCATCGTAAATGAAATAATTCGATATATAAACCAACGTTTTTAAAAACAACGTTTTTATATGGTGGCAAAGTTTATTAGAGAAAATTATTGAAATATTAGTTAAAACAGTTAGTTATTTTTAACTTTAAAATTTACTTAAAAAGAGACATTTGTGAGAGTATTAAGAAATTCATAATACTCATAAAATCAAAACATGTATTTGAAAGTTTGTAAGTCATTCTATTAAAAAAAGAATGGGAACCAGAATTCAGAAAAAATTATTGTGATAAGACATGGCGCCAAATATTGGAAACTTTCTTTCTTGCGAATTATTACTGATTAAAAGTCAGCAACCCTTACTATCTCGTAGATAGTAAAAGGGAGATAGTATCTCCCCTTCGTGAGTACAAAAGGTTTACGATACCGCATGCTGCTTGGGGAGTGCCCGGTGCTCCCAGAGGGGGAAAGAAATTTTTTCATCAATCCTAAAAGCGCCGAGAGGAAAGAATATTTTGACATATTAAAATTATTGAAATATTAGTTAAAACTTGTCGCAAACGTCTAAATATTGCATTGTTAGGCGAGTACGAACGATTCCCAAAATTTCAAAGTTCTAGCTTGATGGGAAGTTGGTTAAATTAACGATCGAAAATTTGATGACACACACACTCACACACACACACACACCAAGTGAAATTGAGAAAAACGTTGTAAAATAAGGATTTCTATTCAATATCGCATTATTCCCCTCCAAGTAACCTTGTGAGATTCTGCTTGACGTTAGTTGTTTGGAGGATCTCTACTCGTGAATAAACCATGATTTATGTGAATTAGCATTGCTATATCGAAGTATAGTGAATAAAAGAATTACAAGATATCGAGATATGAAGTGTTTATAAACGGAGAAGAATTTGAAATTTAAGAGAGAATTTGTGCACACGACATTGACTAGTTACTTTGGGCCTAGACATTAAACGGTCATCGGACAGTAATATAGAAATTGGATTCGGCATATTCATTTCTGACTCGATTCCACCCTTAAAATTATTAAGGTAAATAGAATTTTCAACTAGATGAGGACGCGAGAAAATATCTGTTCCACATACGTAATAAATATTATAGCGTGTACTAGTCAGTTAAACCGTCGGTGGATATTGCTCTCTAATACCACTCAAACGATATCATAACCTCCTGAATTTCTTGTTATGGGGCTCTCCTTAGCAGAGAAAAAGACATGACCGTGGTGTAAACATCATGTAACTGCACTCTACTCAGTTTTATAACCTTCTTTGAGTTTCGTAGAGTAGAAATGTGTTTGTCCCATTATGATAAATAAATAGAAATTTTCATTAAACAATGAACTGAGAATTCTTCAAAAAAAAAAAAAAAAAAAAAACTAGCCAACCAAAAATTTAAATTACCTTTAAGAGCACCAAGCAATGCCGTATAAAAAATGGTTGCCCAAATCTGAGGCACGCCCCCTGGCACGCCCGATTTAAGGAAAATGTTCGAAACTTCAAAGCTTTTCTGTTCGGAGTAATAAGTTGACGAGTGGTTTCTTAAGTTTTGCTGTTGCTGTCCACAAGATAAAGACTGTTACTACCAAACCCCCTTAGCTTATTCCCGAATACTCAGGTCAGCGGCAAGGCCCAGTAGAGGAATTGTGACCAATGAGGATCTTGATGCTATTCCTGTTCTTCATGCCTGAAATTTGCATCCTGAACTTGAAATTGGAAGAAGAGAGCAGAAAAGCTGAATTTTCATAGAAAATATTCCACCTTTATGTTGCTGTCAAGGTGTGGCGATCGTCAACAGAAGAGTCAGCAATGAAATCCAAAAGTTTCTGGAATGTGTTCAATTTTTAGAACCGTGAATAATGCTACGCATTATGTGTAAGTTTAAACCAACGAGAAAAAGTGTTCTAAATTCTCAATAAGAAAGTGAAGTGATTTTTTTACTGTTATCAGTGAATATTTGTGACTTTTAGAGGTAAGTGGGGAAAGACTGGAATAAAAGCTATAATTTTGAATCATGTGGTTTACAAAAAGGAAAAATTCTGAAAAGCACTGTCTCCTAGATATAATTTATAACTACTGTGAAACCAATTGTACATTTATTTCATTACAAAATCCTAAATTAATTCACACTGAAGTCATAATACTATGATGGAAAATGTTTCTTTAATTTTTATGTGAAATTATGAATATCTCAATTTGAATTAGTGTGGGTATTTTTATTTGTATTTGTAGTAATTGCACAAATATAACGAGAGAGAGACATGTGTCAAATGCATGCTATGATTTGTGTAAATCACACAATGTATATTATTAAGTCTGGTAAGTAGATCGGAATGACCTTGGCCTTCAGTCAGAATCATAGTAAAGAGTCCTTTGAAAGAGCTTGAAATTTTTGCTTTGTTTTTTATATGATAAATAATAAGAGTGCAGAGAAGTATTTTTTCTTATGTTCCATTATTTCTTGTGAAAAATGTAGTGTATTATTTTTTTTATTGAAACTGAGTTACGATTTTTTATGAAATTTTTTTTTACCGAGTTTCGTTAATAAATTATTTTGTTAGATCGTTTTGGAAAAGGAAAAAAAAAAAAAAAAGAAAGAAAGAAAAGAAATGTAGCAATTAAAGATAACTTTTGTTCTAGGTGAATTAAATGAAAGTAACAATGTACGAATAAATTTGCACATTGTAATTCTTTTTTAAGCAAATTATGTTGTTTTGAAATATAATTAGAAATATTTTAATGAAAGTTTTATTGCCATAATCTTGATATCAATTTTCAGCATTTTGGTACACATTTTGTCAATGCTGTTGAATGATATTTAATCAGGAATTTCCTTTCTTTTATAAACAGTGAGAGTTGTTTTGGGTACAGCACCCGATTATGAATATTGTTGAGGAGAAAGACACATAAAATAAGATGTAATAATATTTTTTTCTAATATCTGTACAAATATTTCTATCCTATTTGGGATTTATGTGATATATGTATTTTGTAGTATGATTATATGAAGTACTGCATTTAATTGTCTTTACTGGTGTGATCTTAAAGTTGATCTGGTATTTGGTATAATTTTATTCGATTTATTGAAAGTAAATTTAGGTCCTACTAAGAACATCACACTAATACGCGTAATCACCGTCCTGCAGCCATTCCGCCTTACAAGATGTCTCCTGTTAGAAAGAAAATTTTATGTAATGTTACGGTCGTGTTCAATGGCGCAAGAGCCAGATGTGACTATGCTACGCCAAATAAAGTGTAACTGTCGTCTAGATGTTTGGAAAAAAGGAAAAAAAATTGTTTGACAAGGAAGATCGGAAATAAAGAAAATTTTGAAGCAAGAGTTAAACGATTTACTGCAGAAATCGTTGAGATAGAGGAATGTAAGTCGCCGCACGCTGCACCTGTCGTATTTGTGCCTACATTTGACGGTCATATGTGGATGTACATAGATTAAATGCAATCACAGTTACTGACTTTTATCTTTTGCAAGGATAGATGATCTTCACGACGCTAAGCAGGACGGCTTTGCATCCAAAATCAATCTTCGAGCAAGTCTATGTGTCTCCAGCTGACAAAGACAAAAATGCCTTTGTTATCAAATTTGGAACTTTTAGTTTTAATAGAATTTCATTTAATTTGAAAAATTCTCCAGCGACATTTCAAAGGCTCATAGATCTTTCAAAAGTGGTATATCTGATGTGAAAATCTTGATATACTTGGATGATATCATTGTTTTGTCCTAAACTTTCGATCATATGAATGATCTTAAGATAGCCTCTCAGAGACTTGAATAGTTTAAGCTGAGTGTCAATAGAGATAAGTGTTACATCGTTTATCAAAAGGTGAAATATCTCGGACAATGAATTTCAAATAAAGGACTTAAAGAAGATCCTGGAAAAGTTTATGCAATTTTAAACATGCCGGTAGCGAAAAATGTGAAATAAGTTAAGTCCATTGTCAAATCCTGTTTATGGTATCGCAGATTTATTTAGAATTTTTCAGAGATTTCAAGGTCCCTTAGGCAACCTTACTAAGAAGGCTGTAAAATGGAAAAGGGTTAACCAGAACAAACAGCTTTTGATAGATACTGAAGGAAGTGCTGACTTCTCCTCGAATTTTAAAGCGATAATGAGAACTGATGTTAATGAGTATGCTTTAGAAGATGTTCTCTCACAAGGAAATGGAAAGAGCGAACATCCACTTGTTAACATCGACTGAAAAGAATTATTTCTACAACCGAGTGAGAAGCCTTTGCTGTGATTTAATCTTTGAATAAGTTCCAAGTACGAAGCATAAGTAATTTCAGAAGTTGATGATCGATACTGACCGAAAATCTCTGAAATGGTTGTTAACTCTCAAGTCACCAACAGGTAGATTAGCCCGATAGTCTATGACCTGAAAAAGGAACATATTCCTCTAAAATCAAATGTTTTAGCTGATATGCTGTCCTATCCACTTTGTACCCATGACATTGGCGTTAATTTTGAACTTTCCGTTGTGATGATTGATTTTCCGACCAGACAACCATGTGACTTAATATCTGAACAGTTAAAGGATGAGGAATTTAAAAATATCGCAGAATACTTTGAAGATACAACTCCTGAAAATACAGATTTGCTATGTGAACTAGTCGAGTGTATTTTCTAAATCAAAGTGTTCTTTACAGATATTCGCCTGACAAGAGAATCCAGTGAAAAGCAAGAATCGCGACTTGAAACATCGCTTGAATATTCTGGTTGGAAATCAACACACTTTTTCGGTTGAGAAACTACCGTCAATAAATTATACGGTGAAAACCGCCAGATGTGACCTGAAAAAACAATCAATTGCATTTCTGACCCTCACCAGAGACATGCGAACTCTTCGCGATGTTTCCAAAGATTCAAGATCCATCACCCAGAACGATAACTTTTCCCCTGAAATCACGCATTATCTAAAGAGATTTTCCCGAACTCTGTATGAGATTAAAGAGAAAATAATGAAAGCTGAAAATCACAGGATAGACAGACATCGAAAGCCTTCTCCTGTATATAAGTCTGGAGATTTCGTTCGGTACAACTACACCCAGTCAATAAGGCTAAAATGGGGATAAGTTTTAAACTGATGCCTAGACAATTCTCTCGCAAAGATCTACATCATAAGAAATCACCAGACGTGATAAGCCAAATGAACTAGGTTTTTATCGCTCTTCATTTTTAACCCCTCATCATGAATCTTTCCAGTCTTCCTCCCAGTGATTCTTAAAGAAAAAGAGGTAGGTCAAAAACGATTACACTTTCTCCCCGGAACGGGAATCGTAAGTGTAAGAGGAGAATATAGCGCATGCTAGTTAGTTAAACCTTCAATAGATGTCGCCTGGTATACCACTTAAACGATATCATAACCTCGTGACTTTCTTGCTACGGGGCTCTCTCAAACAGAGAAAAAGGCATGACAGTTGTGTAAACACAACGTAATTGTACGCTTCTCAGTTTTAAAATCTTATTTTAATTTCGTAGAGTGGAAGTGTGTATGTCCCATTGTGATAAATAAATAGAATTGACTGATTACTTGATGAAATAAAAGGGAAAAGTGAAGCTGGAACGACACACATTTAATTTAATATTTTGTTTCGTGACATTTCCTCTCAATGAAACTCCATTTCTAAGTATTGAATAGAATCAGAGCTTTTTTTTTAAATCCAGTCACGATAAATTTAATTCACTGCAATTTTATTGATAAATTATTTTAATTAGATGTGATCTGTTGACTGAATGCAATAAATAGTAAAACAACTTATTTAATCTTGTCGCGTAAGATGAAGTCGGACGGAAGGGGAAACTATAAATTATATGAAGGTGAAATGTCAGATTATACAGGATATTTTAAAACTTTTTTTATACAAAATATAAAGGGTGATAGAACCCATCAAAGGAAAACAGAGCTTAGGGCCACTTTCTAATTAGAAAAGGCGTAGAGTTAGAGATGTCAAAATAAAATTTCAACATTAAAAAAAAAAAAACAGAATTCATGAAATCATCTTCAAAATTCCATCCGAATCAAAAAGAAAGAACCCTAGTCGTGCCTAATCTAAATCCCCAGAGAAAAGAAGCAACATTGACAGGGTTCAACATCATCAAGGTTCAATTGGAAGCTAGTCGATGGAAATGTTTCTCATCAAAAGCATAAAATCCTCAGGGCTTAAGTTATTTAGTGGGATAATATAGTCCGAAATAACTTCATGAAAGCATTTGTGGATTACGTATAGAAACCACCACGCAGTCTGAACCTGAATCCACTGGACTTCTTCTCTTGGGAACACGTTAAACTATTGGGGGTATGAAACATCATTGGACCCCAAGGGAGATCTGGAAGCATGAATCGTAGCAGTGGACAAAATAAACACATCAGGAATCTGAAAGAATGGACCTGCCTTTCTATCTTTGGAGTAAACTAATTAATGGCATCTTTGGATGCCCCTTTGAGCATTTGCTTTTTTATTCTCTTTCTTTTATCTGAATGAAAATTACGCGAATTACGATTAGGTTTATTTTTTTTTACTTTCCTGCGTTTTAAAAGTTCTAAGGATCTAAGTGGAATGAAACCATGTGTTTAAATGCAATAAAAGTATATTTTGATGGATACTATAAATCCATCTTATTATGAGAAAATAATTTAAGAACAATTTGTTTATTAGAAAAAAAATTGATTTCTAATGAAAATTTCCTTATTTTACATTTGGAGTACGTCTTAAAGCATGCGTAAGTTAATTTAAAAACTGATTTAAATTAAATTACAAAATGGAAATAAAGCAAATTAAGGGAGTACTTTTTATATGGAATTTAAAACAGAGCAAAATGATTCTATGTTACTTATAGTCATTATTTACAGTGATTTCAAAATATCTATAAATCGGATTTTTTAACCTTCATAAGTGAAACTTAATGATATATCCATACAAAGGGGGAAATGTTACGTAAACATATGTTTATTGATTATAGAAAAAAGTTTAGTTCGATCTGTGACTATCTTCGTGAAACGAAAGGAATAATTTCCGAAGTAAATATTTTTAGACTGTAAGGTAGATTGGTCGATTTAGATTAACTTTTTGAAACTTCATGAGGCTATTAGGACAAACTTTATAATTTTGAGTCAGAGATCATTAGAATGAAACCCCAGTTAGTACATTATTCTACTACTAAGTTCTGTACTAACTACCTAGTTAGTACATTTTAGTGAAAACGTTTAGCCTAATTAAATTTAACGTTCATTAAAACTCTTTTTCGACTCTTTTTTAAGAGTGATATCGGTGAATGAAAAAATTCTGAATAACACCCATAGAGGGCGCTGAGTATTCCAAGGTATTTGGCACGTTGTGTTGGCTGGAATATCCAACTTGAGAGATAAACGAGCCTGCTTCGATCTACATAGGTCAATTAGGTTGATGGGGGAACATCATGGAATTTCACAATTGTAAAGTTAAAAGAGCAAAAGATTTATTTTGTCTATTACTTGAGTTATGTTTCTCTCTCTCTCTCTCTCTTTTTGAAGGGGATGTGTGCATCTGAATCTAAAGTTACTTTCCTCCTAGTATTAAAAGCGCTTAAGATTAAAGATGTAAACTTTATTTATTTTTATAAGGAAAAATAATAATAGTAAAACATAACAAGAAATAAACAATAGAGGAAACATTATAGTAAATAAAAATGTAAAACAATAAAAAGAACGAGGAGAGTTTCCAGGCATTTATCAGAGATAGCACTCTGAAATGTTGCCATATATTATTTTCGAAAATATTCAAATTTAATTTATAAAAGCAATTAATATAATGTTTATTATTTAACAGCTTACACAAATACATTTAATTAGTATAAATGTGTAAAACAAAATTTGAATATTATTTTATCATGTCAAAACTAAACTAACTGTATATTTAAATTTTATTTCTACTAAATAGAAATATTGCGATTGAACTATGTATTCTATTAATCATAATTGTTCCTTGAAATTAAACTTACTGTAACCTTATGGGTAACTCCTCATTTTTTCAGAAATTCAAGCGGAAATGAAGTATAAGCCTCCCATCTTCCATTAGTCCACACGAGAAGTCTTTTATAGAACCAGGACTCGAACCCTCGACTCGTTTCAAGCATCTCTGACAATGGAACTCTCCCTCCCCTTAACCACCGGTTTTTCATGGCGTGTGTATGTGTTTGTAGGGGGAAATAAAATGTATTGCGTTTTAATTAAAGAAAAAATGATGAAATTCAAATCGGCAATCTTGCATACTCCTTGAATAAAAACCTTCTTAAAACCTTATAGAAAGATCTAATGATTCATTGCTGACATTTAATTCTTGGCATAAGCCTGCTAATTTTACGAGAATATATAACAAGGTCTGTTGATTCTATGTTCGTCAAAGTTGTTACTTCAAAACTTAAAATGTTGTTGCCAATACAATAAAATTATTTTTTCTTCAATTTTTGAGTACATTCAACAGATAGTTGAATTATTTTCTACTTTCTACATCAGATTGGGGTAGTTGTATAAAAAGGCAAGTTTCGTAGATTTCAAATTTTGTTTTGTTCAGTTCAAGTAAACGCTGTTTTATAAAACAGCCTAAAACTCCATTGATACATCCACATTCACATATTATTATTTTTCCTTCTGAACTGACTCCATTCCAGAAGAAAAAAAAATATTTGAACGAAATATAAGGGGTCGCTGTAGCTGAATTATTATGGCACTGGGCTCATTGCTGGTCATATTTTCATCAAGCCTCGGGTTTGAATCCTGATTTTACCACAGACTTGAAGTGTAGAGGAGCTGATGCATGTTAAATTTGTTGGAGCTTGAAGCCTTGACATTGACATAGCTTGAATGGAGTACCAGCTCAGATGTAGACCTTGTCATCTGACTGTGGTTCAAAATTAAGAGACAGATGGAACCAAGTCAGTCTTCTACCCTCGGGTGTTCGAGGTTTTCGGATTAACAGAAGTTATCCCCCTTGTCACTATTTCCATGAATGGTCTTACGGATCTGGACTAGCTTCAGCTAAGCCAGAGGAAAGAACAAAAAAATATAATATTTCTTTGCAACATCAAAATTTGAATACCATTTTCATCTTCCGAAACAAATTCCTGTACTCCTCTTTACCCATTCAGAAAATATGATTTATTGTGCCAAGATTTACTGTATATGTGTCATTTATGAATTTGGAGTGCAAGTTTAATATTATATTAAATGAGTTATATTGTGAAGGCGTGGCTAGATTGAGACGGAGAAAACATCTGCCCGAGGTGATATGTAATCAAGCCTCATTTTATTCTTTCTTATTAGGTAGAGTCGTGGGTATGTAGTACATCTTTCATTCAGTAATGTGAGAAATAATTAATGCTGTATATATAAAATAATTGATTTCAATAAAATCTGTCAAAACTTTAAATCCTCATAATGCTTTACACGGATAATATGCCAATTCTAGTACCAACCTAATTACCTGACTGTGTAACAAAATCATTAAGTACGAGTTTATTAACTGCATTAGTCCGGACAAAACAAATGTTTTTTTACTCTAATTAATTAGAAAGGTTTTTCAAAATTTTCCAATTTAAAAAGAATGAATACATTGAAATAAATTTCACCAAGTATCAGTTTTAAAAGTAATTAAATATGAATATATTTTAATTGTGAAATTTTTAACAGGCACTTTGCTTCCCTTGACAGGTGTCACAATATCTCCAGAGCGTGGGAGTGCGTCGGTCAACTGCCCAAGAGGTTGTCCACAAATTCTATCAGTATGTTCGAGACACGCCTCAAAATCCGAGCGATGAAAATGGTGATGTGGACGCTTGGCGTCTTCTGCTGTGGCGACAAGCCCTGGGCCCCGGTCTTGCAACCCGGGCGCCCACCGCTTACAGCATGTGGTGCGAGACCCGTGCTCGCCATTTGCACCTTGCCTCTGACATTCAAGATTTGCTTTTACAATTGAGACGGCATTATAAACTGGGCGTGGTCACCAATGGCCCGTCATCCAGTCAATGGGAGAAAATACGAAGGATACCCTCCCACTTTTTCGATGCCGTTGTCGTGTCGGGAGATGTTCTTCAATCAAAACCGTGTCCCGCCATCTTTGAGGAGGCCTTCCGGCGGCTGGACTCCGCTCCGCAAGAGTGTGCAATGGTGGGAGATCGCCTGGACACAGACATTGCGGGAGCAGTGAGGGCCAATTGCAGTGTCACCGTGTTGCTATGTCCAGATGGAGCTCTCGAGCTTGATGAAGAGAAAGACCCTAGACCTGATTTTGTAATCACTCACCTGAGAGAGCTTGTGGATTTGCTGCCGGAAAAGAAGGGGTTTTCGTTTCTTTGTCAGAATAGGAATTTAGGCATGTTTCATAGTTTAAGAGAAGACGCTCCCTCTTGGAGTCTTGGATAAAAATGTCGAATCCTTTAAAAGAGAACATGGATTGTGAACAAAATAGCGAAAAGAAACAGAATATTAGTGATAAAAAGAGCAGCAAGAATAAACGAAGAGGAAAGAATTAGAGCAAGAGCTTTCTTTCTAGTTAATTTCTTTCTTTATAAAAAGTTAAGTCCAATATCTTACTTCGAGTTCCTAGCAGTGAGCTGGCTTCGCTGTCATCTAACAAACAAAAATCTATATATATTTTTAAGCCTTTGCTTGTAGTATTTTTATAGATTTTATATGAAAATAAAAGCTTTTTAAATATGTCATCAATAAAATAAATTGTTATAACAAATTCATATTTAAATTTTTCAAGTAAATTAAGTATTAACTATAAAAATTAAAGAGTTTTTTAACCTTTTTATGTAAAATATTTAGAGAGGCTATTCAAATGACAATTAAATTGAGGAGTCATTGATATTTTGATTATTATGACAGTTTCCCCCTGAATTCCGTTTCAGTAGTCGTATATTCTCGTTAATGGATTTAAGAGTTGTGCTATCTGTTTCCTGAAATCTTTGGAACTATTTCGACAGTTCGAGAGATTTTATTCTAATTCTAATATAGAAGAGATTTTCACCTTTCATTATCATGTTAAATCTAGTTGATTTTCCATAGCTTATAATTGTATGCATATGTCTGTCTTTTATCTATCTTAATCTGTTTTCATAGGAAAAAACTTAATCGACCAGATTGACTTTTGCTTAACAAAGCTGAAAATTGAAATCTCCTTTCTTCTGCCAAAAAATTGATAACTTGGCAAGGTGACTTTAACTGAACAGTCTAGGTAGTCCATTAAAAGATGGACATACAGTTTTAAAATGGGAGGTAAAACGTTTAGTATCACACACAGAAGCATTTAGTTCAGAACATTATACAATCATTTAGGTTGTATCCAGGGAAGAAACTCAGTAGGCTCACTCCAGTTTTTATATATTATTTTGGTTGTTATTAAGTTCCTGATTTGTTAAAGTAGTATTAATGATGAGATTTCTCTCCAACGTGGGTAGATACATAAAACAGTACATTTCAGATACCACTAATTTTCCCTCATTATTCATATTAAAATTCATCTGCACAATTGCATATTCTAAGCATTTGTAGGGTAAAACGTATTGAAAAATTCTCAGAAATGTACAATTCTTACAAGATTCAAAGAGCCAAAAGTATTGTCAGAACCATTACTAGTAGTTCAATAGAAGTATAAAAGGTCATTTCAATGATGAGTATTCTGCGTTCATTAGTCGTATAATTATTTCTAATACATCAGACGTAAATAATTATGTTTTATAGACTTACCTTCAAAGAAGTATGATTTTAATTTAATAATGAAAAGATGAGCGGTATCTCTTCGTTGGAGATTTCAAGTGAAAATAAATAAACAAGTAATGTAAAAAAAAAATTAAGTCAATTCCTATTTAGGTCATTAAAGATTTTTTTTATTTTAGTTACTTTTTATTGAATAATTACAATTAATATAAATATGTATATACATATGACAGAATCGCAATATTTAGAGGCAAAAGAAATTTTTTTCCAGCGATCTACATGCTTCGTCACTGACGGTTTTTATTCCTAAATTTATATCGTGCTAAATATCTTATATTACAGAAATTTTTTTTCTCCCATATAAAACAAAAAGTATTTATTTGAAAATCAAATGAAAAAATTTTATGCTTCGACGAGATTCGATCCGAAGACATGAAAATTCTACGCCGACGCTCTACCAACTTTGCTATTGCAAGACAAATGACATAGTAGAAACATTGGCTTTTTTCTTAATTCATCCGGTAAATTAAGTGGTTGGAATGCAGTTTAGCCCAACCAACTTTGGTGACAGGAATTATTTGGCGGTATTTTGCCAAATGTGGCTATCCTGGTTCAGCCAAAAGTTCCTTAACGTTCAGCCAAAAAAAAAAAAAAAAAAAAAATCGCCAAGTCTGGCAATTTTTGAAATCGCGCTAAGCTGTTGGGCTAAACTGCATTTTCACCAATTAAATTTAATTAATGAATTAATATTTGAAAAAACTGTATTAACATTAAGTGTCATCCACTACAAGTTTAAAAAAATGTATTTGAACTTGAGTGGATGATTGAAAAGTATTTTATTAAAAATTGAAAATTTGAACAAGATATATAAATATATATAAAGAGAGCGTGAACTAATAGTAGGAATTTAAAAAGCACACAACAGAGAAAAATTTTAATAATATTATTGGTTTTGGTTAGGTATTTAATATTTCTCAATATTTTAAAATTTTTGAATTATATATAAATAGACATCCACGAAAAGAGCTTTCGCTACATCAGTGTCATGTCGCATCCGACTTTTCTACTATTTCATATTCAGTAAGAAAGGAATTATGTTTTCCGGTCGAAAAGGTTATCATATTGCACTGTTTAACGTGTCTTTTTCGCAACGGCTGCCCTTTCTTACCAGTCACGACCTGCAACGAAAAGATTAGTTACCTGACCCGTTATAGAATTCCTTTCTGGATTAGCAGTATAAAGCGTATGTCTGTGGATCCACAGACGGTCAGATCAAATCTCCCTCAAAAATAGAATTTCCTCCGTTAGAATCCTCAAGCAAGGGCTAAAAGTATCGCCATTCAAGGCTAACAGTATCGCCGAAGTGGTGACTTGGGATTCAAACTTTAAATGACAGTATATTTTAGCCTAGAATTACTGGTACAATGTACCCCCTTCGTAAACTTGCCTTAGTGTATCTAAGAAATTTCATTCGTAAATCGCTACTAATGATTTAAACGTCTTTGGCACATGAGTCAAATAGGCATGCCATTTCAATTAGAGTCTATTCATGGCGTCAACGTAAAAGTCTTCGAAATGACTGGGAATATTAGAGGGGAACTATATCAGTTGCAGTAATGACTCAAAAATCAACCTTTTAACGTTTAGAAGTTTCTCCCTTTATTAAATATTCAGAAAATTTCAACAGTAAAAAAAAAAAAAAAAAAGACTTCCCATCTTAGAAAGGGATGAGAGCCGCCCAAAACCACTTGAAACTAACGACTAAGAAATGGACCGATAGAATATTCTTTTCAGTCCCAGTTGTCTAAGGTGCAGTATAAGACACATGTCTGCGAACCCGCACAGATTCCCAGATTAAATCTCCCCCAACACAGGTCAACAGACGTTCTCTCCTAACACCTTCCAGAATGCTACTTGTCATCTCTACTCAACAAATCTTCAATTAAAACGAGTCAAATGGCAAGATTACATATCCCGCTGTTGGCAACTATAACAAGGTGTTCCACGTTTCTCCGTACGAAGAAATGAACTTGTTTATGGAAGAAATGGGGCCAAGGCTTTCTTCGTCGCAGACGTATGCCTTTTTTGTTATATTCTTATGCCTTTTTTGTTATATATATAAGTAACAATTTGACGTAATAATTAATTATTGTTAATCGTTTTCCTTTTTCGTAATTGAGATCATTAAGGCATCTAATCGGTTGTTAAATTATTTGAATCCCACCACTTATTGAGTCTTGCAGTCAAAAGCACAGGTAGAGTTATCTTTGCGATGCTTCGTGATCGGCAACTTTCAAATCCTGATTTCACCAAGATCGTAAAAGGAATTTCTATACGTTAAAATTTAACTGCACCTCTTAGTCCTCATACGACATCGTGAGGAAATATAATAAATGAAATACCAAATCAAATTAAGAGGTCCGTCTCCAAAACATTCATGTAGTTCTGAAGTGACATTAATTCAAACCAAATTAATCATAATCATGGACCACGTAATTTAATATCAGTTGTTTTCACTAAGAAAGCTATTAATGACGCAAGTCATTTCACTTTTTCTTATTAAAGAAGAAATCAATTCTTCTTCTAATAGCGTATAGAGAATTCAGTTTAAATTCAAAAGCTTTTATTGGAGTGCATAGCGGTAAGTCACATAGAAGAAAATTCTAATCTAAAATAATTAATTGTGACGTTAAGATGTGATTCAAAAAGTATTAATTGTTATAGATGGGAATGGGGTTACTCACTATAGCATTGTCAAGTGACCGTTTTCTATGACTATGAAGCACTTCGAATCCAAAAAATCGTTATTAGTACTTTTCCTGCCGACGAGGCCACTTTCGCCTTTTTTAGAGCAGATTCTCTGGACACAATCCATTTTACTAATGTTGCTTAGTTTCCGGCGTAGAATGATGATTGCAGGTCTCATCGATGGGTGCAACTCGATTAAGCAGCAATAAAACTCACTTATAAATCGGTGTCAAATTTGCTTTGGTGCCAATGGCGAGCCAACACACAGTGGTGACACCAACTTGCTGTAGCAACGTCATCTCCCTTCAAAAACAGGTACTTTTGAAACATTCTCATACTTGCCACACTTTCATATGACTGGTTGCGGTTAGCTATTTCAAATTAGAATGTGTGAAGCATTGTTTATTGAATTTTCATAGTTATTTACTGACTAAATAAGGATGAACAATCTCTAATACAGAGTATTATTCATTCGTACGTTTCATTCTAAAATATGTAACGTATTTCGATACGGAAGTTTTGATAATATTGTGAAAACATGAAATTAACACACACACAAAAATGTGCACAGCAATCCATGTTGATTTCGACCTTCGATATTTATGCAACTTAAAATACTTTGGAAATTAAACAAAAAGTCAATAACAAGACATTATTTAATGGACAGAAGCTTAATATATCCAAGATATTTTATATAAAAGTATATTTTGATATATATCTTAAATTTTTTTTTACTACAACAGCTTAAGCTAAATAACTTCTTCACTTTTCACTTCTACTTTTTTACAACTTTTATTTATATAGCTTTTATCTTTTAAACTTCAGACAGACGTAAGACAATAGCAACATGCTTTAATCGTTCATAATTTTTATCACGTTACATTGGTTAATTAGAACTAGAACTTCACAATTTTCACTGATATTTTGAGTTCTTTATCTTATTGAAACATACAATGCGGCTTTTAAAATAATTTTTGGGCTCTACGTCTAAATTATTTCTCAGTATATCAAAGTATTTCATTTTATCCATGATTCTGTCAATAAAAACTAATTTTCCCATCCTTTTGCTCACATATAATCGCATACAAGAATTAAATCAGCCCTATGCTTGACAGTGAGAATGGTGCATGGAAGAAGTAGTTCAATGTTTGACATCTGCCAAGTATTCCATCCCTTTCAAAAGCATTGATTTAGCTTTCATGATTGAATATCACATTATTCTAAACATATTGAGGCTTTGAAATATCATTTAAGCAAACGTATTCCTTTCTCTCTCTCTCTCTCTCTCTCTCTTCCTTCTTTAGAAATAAAGGTTTTTCTTCTAGAAACTTAAATACCATAATTTGCTTCTCGGAGTACTTTTCGAAATGTTTCTGCAAACACGTCTGATTGCTGTAGAAGTATATAAGAAAGTTTTTACAGCACTCATCTTAAGATTTTTCATAGTTTTAGAATGTTTCTCTGGGTCGTCGAGCTGAGGACTCTTTTTCTTCCTTTTTTACGTTTATTTGCAATTTACCAAATTTTTTTTACTTCTGGATAATTTTTTGCGACGACTGCGCTGAGCTTCCTTTGCAATGCAAGTAGAGATTTATCGTCGGACACTCGAATGACAATTTTTCCGAATTTCAAAGTTAGTTTAAGTTCTGGGGCTCATTTTCACTTCTAAAAAAGATTTTTTTTCTCCTGAAAATCAGATACTGGTGCCTTAAAGCAGCAATATTGTTGCACTGATTCATTAGAAAATAGTGGCAGCAAAATCGCAATTTGCATTGAGTGTATTCATAATTTTGTGACTCTAAACTTTCGGGCTTTGACGTTAAAGTTTTGCGAATTAAAATATTATCGATTCTACATTTCAGTTTCTGATATATTTTATATTGTGCATTTTATTAGTCTAAAATATTAAATAAATATTTAATAATATTCTTGCGGGCCTATCGCAAAGATAGCGTGAGTTGTATACTCAATGTTGGGAGCCACTGTAGATAATTGCTATTTGAAAATCAATTATTAGACGCAGACGATATTCTCCTACGGGATTCACTTTGATAAATGGAAATCGAGGATGGGATCTATACGATGGGTTAAAATACGAAAAGCTCTGGAAAGAGTTGGAACTGTGAAATTGCCGCAAGGTGTCAGTAATTATGAGCAAGAGTTGACGATAATAATCTTGAGTTCTTACTTTTTTTACCATATTCAGCTAATTACTGCCAATTGTATTTACTTCGTCTTACGAAATAAGTTTTCTGCAAAAATAATAGTCAAATTTAGCTAAAATTATTTTCAAAATATTTATACCCCCCCCCCTTCTATTTGAGCTAATTTTAATTTTCCCGGATTTAAAAGCTCTCTCTTTAATGACGCTGATGTCAAATGCACATCAGCTAGCGGAAATTTGTTTAGGAAGTGGAACCTTTTCTTCAGCTACTAGATGAATGATTTCAGTTTAAAAAAAAGAAAAGAAAAGAATACAGGAACAAAACCAAATACGGAAGTGTAAGAAAAAATAAAAATTGTTTTAAACATTATCGCAGCAAATTCAAATAAAAGTGTCTTGTCAATCAGTCAATTGCTTAAAAATTCCTCTAGTACGAAGACATAAAATTAGTCATTTTGGTGGAAATAAGGAGAATTTTTTTGAACATTAGTAAAAATAACTAAGTTGATCTTCTGATGTTCCTAAACTGAGCTTGCATACAGAAGTAGAGCACATATGGTTATATCTTTTTTAAAAATTGTTTGTATTATTATTATCTTTCCGAAAGAATTGTTCAGTTACAAAAAATACAAAAGTCTAGAAAGAAGTTTTCGATTTCCGAATGAAAATAATATTTATTACATTTAGCAATTTTTTTTAACAAATATTTATAACACGATGTACATACAAAGGGAAAATTAAATGAATCGATTTTAAAAGAAAATAATACTTGTTTCTTAACACATATGAATCCATAAAATAATTTCGCATACTTGTGCTTTAAAGATTTTTTGTAAACGAAATTTTTTTAAGAACTTGAATACGAACAAATATTTTATTTATCGAGAGACCAAGGAGAATTCTATTGAAAAAATAATAACAATCGTCAGCGAATAAATCGTTTTGAAAGAATATGAATAAAAAGAGAGTTATATAAACAAAACATATCAACATAAATCATAAAACCACATAAATGACACCCTTTTTCTTTGTAATGAGAAAAAACGCTGAAAATCTTCATTAATTTAAAATGTATATTTTATGGAACATTTCTTCGGTCTGATATTTGAGTGACACTAATTTATTTTCTGCACTTAAATTTCTGCTGAGTACTCGTTAGCGGTGGTCGGACGCAACACGCAGAGGTAAAAACTTTTTAAATCATGCATAGAGCTCTCTCTTTAATGAATGCACGGGTTGAAGAACGGAAATAGCCGACGTCGGAAGAGTTAAATTTAGATAAGAGTTCACTCTTTTGCCAGACGAATTCATTTGATTCACTTAAAATACTTTTTAAAACGTTTCTTCAATAATATTAGAAATGAAGGTTGTCTATTAAACTTAAAAGAAAATAGAAACACAAAGGTAAGTTTTTACCCCTTTTGAGAAAAATCCAATGTTTTTTAACTATATATTGAGCCTCTTAGCTGTAGTCAGTTTTTCTTTTTAAAATTACTTTCCAACACACTCGAAAGCTATTAGCAATGAATCTGTTTAATTCTAAGTCATAGATTAGTCATGATTGCTTGTTTAGTTAGTTTCGCACATCGAAGCTTTTCGAGGGATATAAGTGACGGACCTCGTCATTTTGAATCTTGTCAAGTGACGCAGATACCTGAGTTGGCACCACACTCTCCAACTTCCTCAAGTTTCCAATATCAGGACATTGAGCCTCGACAGCTTTAATGTGCCTAAGCCTATTACAATATGGGTCTTAAATGGAATCAGGGCTTAAACCTGCTATAGTGACGAGAATATTTTAGTTTGTGCGCCCTTTCTCAACTTCCACACCTTGTGAGATTTCAAGACCCATCTAAAGTAAGCAAACATGTTTCGTAAAACAATTGTGTTATGCATTTAATAATCAGGACCGGAGTATGGTTCTTTATATCTAACTATTACGAAGCAAGATTTTTTTACAATTTTTGTCATTCAAAAATTCTGGTATGGGATATCTTGTAGACGATCTCATGCTAGGGTGCCCAGCCACTGGTCAATTTCTAACAAGTAAAAGTCATGCGGGTCGCATTCAATGTAGTTTCGATGTCAGATTTACTTTTCTTAATTTACTTTTTTTAGAAGTACTGTTACATGCGATTGTGTGCATAGTGCTTAATGTTGTTCATGGAGATTACATTTTGTTTTATAACTTTAGAACCCTAACAACATTATTACACATCAAAAAGATTATCTTGTGTTTCATGCAACAGCCCAAATATTCTAATTCCCTCTTTTTTGAAAATATCGATGTGTGTTAGAATTTTTTTTTTCTTTTATTTTTTATCACCTGATTTCGATCAAAACTTACTAAATGTAAGGGCCTAAAATAGACGAGTAAACGATAAGACAAAATAAAAATATTTAATAAAACTCTACATTTTAATTTACTAGACACAGAATAATTGCCCAAAATAATGAGTGTAACGCAAATAAACTTCTTATTTTCTAGAAGCGGGATATTAAATGTTAGTCACACTAAGCTAGACTAATAGCAGAGGTATTGTATTATGAGCTGCTTAAGTATTCGCTATTATGGATAGGGTAAATGGAACATAGATTCAACACGATTAATATTAATTCATTTAAAATCTACACATTTTTAACCAACGTGTATTGGGATTTTTTTTTAAATTCCTGTAAGGATGAAAAGAAATCTGATGTATACACAGCTAATTCCGCACAATTCTACTTGACCATTCGATGACCATGAACTTTTTTAATTGAATTTTTACTTTTAAGGAAGCAGTTTTATTTTCTGTGTGCCTTTCCGCATTGGACCACTTTTTTTTGAGGAGGCTAACGACTATGACGAATAAAATACAATGCCAAACGATTATTTTTAATTTCAAATAACTTACTATAGTTGCTAAGACAAAAAGTATAAAAACTGCATCTTTTTTAAACAAGTCTCGTTTATATTTGATCCATCATCTCAAAAATAATGGTGTTTTCAAAGACATTTGGGGGGGGGGCGCTCGGTTACCTTTTGAGAGACCCCGAGTTTGGGATCGATAAGCACGTTTTCAAGTTTGACGCGGTTATTCAAAACAACCAGTTGGATTTGATATGTACAGCATCCACACAATTCCAAATAATGGTTTTTTGCAGAACTCCATTTCTTATTTACCACATATTGGCTACAGAGCCAGTAATGTTCCAATCACACTACCACGGTTACCGTACTGGCAATGGATTTTGTGCTTTACATAGCAGTCGAGGATACAATAGAAAAACACTCGCTCCGAGTCTTCGATGAACAAGTTCATTTAATATCAGTGAGGAACGGAGAAAACCAACTTTAGTAATTAACAATTTTAAAATTAATGTAAATAATTAAAGCAATTTTCATTTATTTTATATATGGTAGAGACTCTTATTTTTATGCCTTTATAAAGAGGGAAAATGTGCATATAGCAGTGCAATATAGCAACCACCCTAAGCCGACATCTTATTCCATGCTCACTGAAAATGAGATAATAGAAAAGTTGGACGCCACGTGACATGGATGAAGCCAAAAATTCTTCTCGAAATGGTCGATCAATGCCTCCAAAGTATAATGAACAAACTTGATTTATTTTCAACTAAAGTGATGTCATATAAGTATATCAGAGGCGTCCTTAATAATAACTTTTCTTTGTCAAAATTCATTTTTTGACCTATCTCTTTAGTTATATTTGCTCACGTTCTATATATTAAAGGAACCTACAACTTTTTATTTATCAATTCTTTAAAAACAATAGATTAAAATGTTTTTATGGTGTTGAACGAAGGATTTGCTTAAATTCCATGTTTAATTCTAATTTGAGTTGAAATCGTATACGGAGTTGTTCCTCCGATAAAATTTGCATAGGTTGCTTAACCCATCACAGGGCAACTCTTATCATTGCCTCTGTAAGCCTTCAGTATTATTTACGCTATGAAGGTGAAAGGTCGTTACGTTTCCTTTAACCAGCTATGATTGAATGCTTACACGATCTGCGGCTGTGTCCGGACTTAATCGGGCGAGCTACTGTGCACCGCACTTTTAATTTTTATAACTTTTTAGTTCATGAATTCTTAATAATTATGCAACTTCAAATCAATCTTAATTTTTTCACTATCTAGGATGAGAAGATATTTTCCTCGTTTCCGAATAACAACTGCATAATTTATATTTATTAGCTTTCGATAGATTATTTAATTATCCTTTTTATAAGCTTCATATTGTCAAAAATAAGAAATCGAGCTGAGTTAATTTCCAATTATGAAGAATGTCATCTGAACTGGTATCTCACTTTCCTAATTTCTACACCGCGCCATTTAAAGATCTCGATATTCAGTTAGATTTAACATGAAGTAGCCCCGTACAATTCAGCACAATGGGTCTTGGGAGTAATCATGAATCGAACACACGATTCAATTCATACATCTCCAGCCAGGAAGTTCATGATTTTAAATACTGAAATATCGCTATCGGAGCCTAACAGGAATTAACTGCAGTAACCTCCATCGCTTCAAAAAGTAAAATCAAATCTCCAAGTCATGATATTTGTACTAAAAATTTATGGTAATGGTCCTGAAGACAATCCAGTCGGGTACCGCCTTCCCACCAAATATATATCATGGATATCAACCTGTTATGTCATTCTGATTCGAACATGGAATGCGAAAGTGTAATAAAACGAAATATTTTGTAAAAAGATGTTCCCGAAATAATTATTAAATTTGCAAAACAATGAATAATACTATTCTTCTCTCTAACGACTGAATTTTCAACATAAGTTATCAAGGTTTCGAAGGAAAATTGCTCTTAGGCTCCTGTCTACTAGCCATTTCGGCGGTCGCGGGTCATGGTCGCGGTCGGCATACTTTCCGTGGGAGAGAGTCCATGGATAAGAGTCCCGGTGTCTTCAAAGACCTGTCGTTGTGCATGGCTGATACACGTTAAATCTGTTAAGACTCAAAGTTCTCACGTTGGCGTAGTGTCGAAGCTTGGAAGTGGGGCATCAGCTTAATACCATCCTTGTCACTTGATTGTCATTCAAGATTACGAGATCCGTCACCAACAGCCTTCGAATTGCTATTGAGTGTGATGTAAATAAAAAAGCTCAATCAACCAGCTATTTAGAATATATGAACACAATGATAATCTTGTGAAATTTCTATTTTTCCTCTTCAAATCTGGATTATTGTGCTAAGTTGAATTGAATCAAATACATCCGAAAGAGCGAAAAATAATAAAGATGTCAGCGAAATTCTCCAATTTTTTGAAATATTTTTATGTTTTTGAAGACTTATTTGTGAGTTTTCAAATCTTTGAAAAATATAACAAAAATTGATGGGAAAACGTAATTCCACAGAAAACATAAATTGCTCTTTCGAATATATTTCATTTCATTCATATCAATATTCAAGTAAATTTAATTCTAGATTTGAAAAGTAGAAATACGCTTAGAGTAACGTTACATTCACGAATTTAAAATGGCTGGTAGTCGGAAATCTTAACACGAGGGAATAACTGGTTGTAGCTTAAAAGATCGAACAAATTAATAAGCCAAAGTCCTTATTGCGTTGCCATTTAAAATAGCCTGACTGGAATGATAAGAAATGTTTTCGGAACAGGAACAATACAAAGCATATCATCTTATTAAATCAGAAAGATTTAATAAAAGAACAATTAAAAGAACAGTTTAAGAAAGATTTAATAAAAGAACAATTAAAAGAAATATTTCGTAAGACGCTATATACAAACAAGCAGCTTAATGATAGATTAACAAACTAGAACAGGCTTCCACTCAAAGGCCCACCAGATGTCAACCTATGACTTGCGGAGCTGGGTCATCTGAACAAAATTTTAACTTTTATTGTATTGAAAAATACCAAAGATTATTTCATCGTTAATCGTTCGTACCATATCCCATCACTATCGGTAATTTCAAAAGGCGTCCTGGCCTTATGTGAGTGAGCGGTACACAATGAATACCAAACCTACAGAAGAGCGTGTGTGTATATTATTAGACGTAGAGAGGAAATGCAATGCGTGGATCATGCAAAATAGCAGCAGCCAGTCTGTCTATAGCAGGTATGGCCAACTTGCGGTACACGTGATCTTTAACAGTAGGACACGAAGAAAAATTAAAAAAATCTGAAAAATAATGCCGTCTCCAACTCTATTCATACACTATTGAATCAATGTTCTCAGAGAACGGCACTGCCTAACACTGCCTTAGACAACGCGGACGAGACCAATGGTTGTAGTTACATTGTTGGCGTGCGCGAGAGTGCGACACTCTATTTCCAAGGCTCAGTTGATTTTATATAGTCAAGCAAAAAGTTAAGCATTTTGAAAATTTCCTTAAATTTTGATGTCAAACCTTTACAATGCTTATTGACAAAAAAAATATTATTAAATTGGAACTTTTGTTTGGTTACATTATTTTTTTACACCTGCACTACTCAGATTTATGGGGAGAAATTTTCAGAAAGCAAATATCTCATAATCAGGTAAGAAATAGCATTTTTTCAACTATTTATATTTCTTTATGTGGTAAAATTTGTAAGTGGAACGCGTGTTTCTTTTTGTTCAAGCAGTAGCACTCTTCCCAAAAAGGTTGGCCACTCCTGATTTATAGCAAGCCTAATATATTTGACCCAAAAGCGTATGGGTTCAGACAGACAGACTGCTTGGTTTCTTTTGATCGCTAATAATTTAGCACCAGGTTTGTGTTGTAACTGAAGATCACAGTTTTTAAAAATCATATTTCGTACAAATATATTTAATTCAATAAAATATATTTTTCCATTATTTATTGCATAATGCTCTTGATTTTTCTGATAGGGCTCGGAAGAATTAGTCGCTTCCCGCGATTTGAAAGGTGAATATAATAGGAGTTTATAGCATGAGAATTTGAATTGGCGTTAAAAGAGCCAAACTTAAAAAAAAAGTGATAAATCGAATTCACCACACACACACAAATACATACCCCTATGTAAAATCTTTGCAGGGAGAATATCCCATCTTTCTAGTCAAGGCGGCTGCGGTGCATTCTTTGTTGAAAGCGGGAGTGGATTATGATCCGTGTAGAATTCAATTACGTAGCCAAACACCCACGATTCAAGCTTTTTCAAACTCCATACAATTGCGAATTCTTCCCGCTCAATTGTTGACCAAGCTTGCTGGGCTTTGGTCAATTTCTGACTAACATAAGATATTGGATAAGTCTTTTCCTCCAACTTTTGGAACAAACATGCAGCAATGACAACTGATGAAGCGTCAGAATGAATGATGTACGGCCGGTTCATCACAGGAGTATATAAGGAAGGAGTATCGGCAAGCGTGCCTTATAGTTTTTTGAACACTTCTTTATGTTTATCAGTCCTTGGAATTTTGTCGGAGACACTCTTTTTCGTTAACTCAGTGAGGGGATACACAAGCTCCGAATATTTGGGAATGTACTCGCGATAGTAATTGCAGAAAACGAATACACAACTAACTCCTCCTTATTCATTGGAGATGCCGAGTTTCTTATCGCACGCGCCTTTTCTGGATCAGACTGATGTCTTCCCGAACCGACAACATGTCCTAAAAATTTCACATGGGCTTTCACGAAATTACACTTTTTAAGGTTCACTGGGAAGTTTAATTCTTCCAACCTTCGATAAAATTATGTTTAAATGCCGCAAATGTTCACTAAAATTTCTCGAAAAATATGGCAATGTCATCTATATACGCACGGGCGAATTATCTACATATAAGGAGCAAATACTTTATTAATCACACTTTGAAAAGTAGCAGATGCACTTTTCAGTCCAAAACTCATGACTTTAAATCTTTACATTTGGCGGCGAGTTTAGAAAGAAGTAAAATATTTGCTTTCTCTCCGACATCGGGATTGCCCAATATCTATTCAAAAGATCTAAAGTAGTTATTGTATTAGCTCTGCCAATCGATTGGATTAACTCTGTTGCGCCTTCCATAGGGAAATCATCCGTTACCGTAGCACAATTCAAAGCCCTGTAATCGATTCACAATACCATGAATCCATCTTTCTTATTCACACAGACTACCGGATATGCAATTTCAGCGTTGCTTTCCTCGATTAATCCTAATTCCAATAATTCTTGGATTTGTTGGTCTACTTTTCCCCTTAGTGCTACCGGGATTCTGTACATAAACGGTTTTTTTTCGTTCGACATTTGGCTTTAAATTAATTTTATGGGAGTCAACTTTAGCAACGTTTACATTGTCTGTAAACAGTTTTTGGTGCTTACTTAACAATTCTAGCAATTTGTTTTCTTCGTCATTTTCCAGGTGTCTTATATCAATATGCTTCAATAACTTTCATTCCGGGTCTCAGGGAAGTTAGAGCGGGAAGAACTTCACCAAAATCTTCATCGTCTTCGAATATCACCTCGATTGTATTAACTCTTGGATAATACCTCCTTATTTTATTCACATGACAGTGAATAATTTTTCTATTACTCAATTTCACTTTATAAGAGTGAGGAGAATTCAGTCCAACTATCTTTCCAGGACCAGTCTTCTTCATGTAGAATTTGTTCGTGGAATCAGGTATCTATAAATATACCTTTTAGCCCATCTCAAAACTTTTAGAACAAGCCTTGAGATTGAAATATCTTGCATAAGCTTCTTGTCTCCCGGAGGCAATTAATGATGCCTGCTCAGCAGCCATTTCTCTAAACTGATTTTTTGTTCTTTTAAGTAGTCCATCGCGGATTGTCCCATGTTCAACGGAATGGCAATGTCACCGCACAAGCTTGATTTTAACACACCCAGAGGATCTCTAGCTGTTCGTCCATACATCAACTTGAAAGGTGGCACTCCCGTTGTACAGTTTGGAACTTCTCTGCTTGCGAAAAGCAAGTACGGGATATATTTGTTCCAATTATTTGGATCAATCCTATTAACGTGGTGCAATGAATTTTTTAATATTTTATTGTATCTCACCACGAGTCCATTCGATTTTGCATATCCAGGAACTGAAAATCGTGGGGTACACAGGCTAAGCGCTTCATGAGCTCTTGGGTTAACTTTGAAGGGAAATTGGTACCCATATAGCTGGCAATGACATTTGGAATTCCTGTCCTCATAAATATCTCCATTAGTGCGTCGCATGCAGTTTAGGCAGACAACGATCGAAGAGGAATCGCTTCCGGCCATCTGGAATGCTGATCTACCATAATAAGACAGTATTTGTGTTTTCTGGCCGACGGTGGATCATTCACGACCTCGAAAGGTAAATATGACCTAAGAACACAGGTTATAGGTATTTTGTCCGTAGCTTTCTCTTGCCTTCCTAATTGACAATTATTGCAAGATTTTAAAATGTCCTTCCTTAAATCAGGCCACCAGAAGTTAAAACAAATTCTTTCACTGGACTTTTAAAATCCCACATGACTTCCAAAAACAGATTCGTGAGCCAATTTTAATACTTGGGGTCTGCTAATCTGGGCAAAACCAGTTGATCCCCCTTTTCCCAAATTACTCTATCGTAGTGGAATAGTAGATCATCTCTCAAATAAAAATTCCCTTTTTTCAAAGTAAATTGATTCCGTACATCTCTTTCAACGTGTCATATTTTGACTGCTGTTCTCTTAATAAAGCCCTTTCACTCACTCGATTTTGATATTCATTTTAAATCCTGCGTGGGAAATAATATTTCCAAACACAAACATTCTTCATTTTCTAATGTTTGCTTTCCGCTCTCTGCCTTTCCTGTGCTAATGAAATCAGACTCCTGTCCGCCACAGCAATATCCAGTAATCTCCAATGTTGATTCATTGCTTGCGGTTTCGTTTACATTCTCCTGTAATAATTAGTATATTTTTGATGGGATGATCGCTTGACCTTGGATTTTATCCGTGATCACTTGAATAGATTTCGAAAATGCTCTGTTTTTCTTGTTTTTTTTTATCCATAACTAAACCTTGGAAAGAGAAGCTATTATTTTTTCTAATGTTAATTAAATTAATAACTAAACTAATAGCCCAGATTATTTTAAAAACTTTTCTCGTTTCTATTTTTTGCATATTTTCTGTACAGTCTCATTTAATTCTGAAGCATGAAATCGTTCTTGATTTAGTGAGAATATTCAGCTATCTATAACGATCCGATCAGAGACAGGGTCGAGACTCTATCACTCTTTCAACGCATCAGCAAAGTACAACCAATATCTTTTAATGTAAGAAAAAACACAAATATAATCTTGAAAAAGTTGTCGTTAATTAACACTAGAATTACCGTATTTCTGGAAAACCTAGAGCTTTCGGGGAAGGTCATAGTTGACCCATGGACTTCAATCATGTTATTCGTAATTTTTTTGATAATATAGACGAAAAATAAAGTGTTTCGTGATTATTATAACGATTTTAAAAAAAATGAGTTATTAAATGTAGCATCTAGAATATTATATAGCATGAAATTTAGATAGTAGAAAATTATCTTAAAATTTTTTAATTTCTAATTGCAGAATACATACTTTAAAATTTTGGCAGGTTGTGTAAAATGAAATGTAAAAATGACTTTCAAATAGCATATATTTTCATTAATTTAAATCTCATATAATGTTCCTATAGATTATTAATAAGATATTAAATCACAATAAAAACTAAATATGCATGGCATTTTACTCGCATTATACTAATTTTTCCCGAAACAATTCTTACAGTATACTATTTTCTTTATTTCGTTTTGATGTGTGGATAATCCACATACAAATTTTGAACATTTTTCATACTCAGTATTAGTTTATTGTTTTTGCATTGCTTTATCAGGGAGTTCAGTTTATTTCTAATTAACGTCGCACTAGAAGCAATACGAGGGCTATTAGCGACGGCTCTCGTAATTTTGAACCTCGGTCAAGTGACGAGGACGACACCTGAGCTGGCAACCCCTCTCCTAACTTCCATACCACGCCAACGGAAGGACTTTGGGTCCCAACATATTTAACGTGCATCAGCCCCGGCTACACGGCGGGTTTTCAACGGCCAAGGATCGAACCCGCGACTGAACGAAAACCGCCGGGCACGAATCGGAAACCATGACCACTACTTTATCTGGGAAAGTTATTGCTTGTTTGAAACTTCTGGAGTAGTACGTGGACGGATAACTTCTGCTTCTTTTGCAATATATTTCTCTCTCAGTTGCTCTGCAAATTTTTGAATATAGTCTCTTCCACCCGAATTAGAACTTTGTGTCTCTTTAAAAACTACCCATACTTTAATCGCCGCTGGATCTAAAATATTGAAAAAAAACATGAATAGGCCAACGCCTTGATGCAGATTTCACGGGGTATTTTCTTGCCATCTGATTTACAACATCGACTCCAAATTTTGTGGAATTGTAGAAATTTATTATTTCTGGAGTTTTCTCCTCATTTTGAGTAAGTTCTAATGTAGAAAGCAATGTGCTAAGTACATTTTTGTGTTTTTTACATTGATAAGAAACAAGAATGGTGTTATTATGTGTCATGAAGGTTGTTGAATATATATATATATATATATATATATATATATATTGTTTTCTTCAAGGATTTTGGAACTTCTCTTTTTGCTCAATTGATTGTTCCGACATAGCTCAAACCATTTTCTTTTAAGTTTTCTACAATTTGTAGAGATGTCACCTTAAAGGGGTAATTGCTCTTTTTTTTATTTTTATTTTTTTCTTAACACTTTTACAATTCTTTGTTGTTTTATGAATTTCTGAACTGTATTTACTTGGAATATTTTCATTTAGATCTCTATCACTTGAACTGGATTCAGACGATGAAATTATATGAACAGTTTCCACAACATTTCTTTCGTCGTTTATAACTTGAAGAATGAACTAGCAGAATATAACTAGTAGAATGCCACCAGTTTGTTTACCTTCTGCTCAGTTTTCAACAGGAATAATGTTTTATTTATTTAATTTCTTGCCTATAACTGAGATAAGAACATTCTACAACATTCCAATACGTATATGCAACAGTTTCCAACCACAAATGCTCACGCGTCTGCCTATCAGGTTCATGCAAGATGTATAGGCACACCCTTTTCTCATTCTCACCCTTTTGCAAAAAGCAGGTGCATTACATCTCCTTATACAATTCTTTTGTAACTGAAAAATGTAGAGTTGAAATCCTGTTTGAGATAAAAGAAAAGTCAACTATATTCTTCGAGTCAGCTATGGCCCTCTATAGTAGTTCTAGGTATACATAAATAAATAAAAAAGTATTCATTGGAATTCAACTAAATTCATTTTAAGATTTTAGACTGAATATTTAGGAGAAGTCAAAAACTTAGAAAACTTCGTTTTGAAACGCAATTGTGAAACGAGCAAAAACTCTTGGGTCACAGATGACCTGCTTCGGTAACTCTTGTTTTAATGAATAGATCGTGAACAAATGAAAAAAAAAATGAGAACTAATCTTCGTGGTCTAGGAGAGAGAGAGAGCTGATCACAATTGTAAGTTTTATTTCTCCGCTGCAAATGTTTTAGCTCTGTGAAGCTTAACTTTGGGTAATAATTTATAATAAACTTAATTTTTTTTTTTTTGATTTTTATTAAAAAGATACAACAAATATTTTAAACTTTATAGTTACTATAAAAAGGAAAGGGATTGTAAAATGACCGGAACCTTTTACATCTTACACATGTAATCGTTGGCTACATCTGTTTTCTGACTGGTTGATTATATGGGATCTATTATCTGTTTCACTGCATTTGTTCGTTTATTGGCCGTTTGATTGGATTATGAGACATGTAGAGCAGAGAAAGCTATAATCCCTTTATCTACTGTTTTCCAGTAGCCAATTTCAGCCCGACACAAGGTCTGCTAAACACAGCCAAATACGTGATGTAATTTTGAAAGAAAGTCAGATGACGAGATTGAAACCATAGTTGACAACTTATTCTCCACATTAACTTTACGCCAACTTTGAAGTTCGACAGATTTAACGCGCAGTAGTCCAACGGAATTTAGTGGAAACAAGACTCGAACCTAAGCCTTTCGAACCTTTAGTAGAATAAGACCTGATTAAAGCATCGCAGGCTGTGAGCTCGATTCCAAGACTACTCGCATACGTTTCACTTAATAAATTGATGTTTTTAAAACGGCCAGAATTTGAATGGTTGATTGTTTATTAATGTCACATTTAGAAACTTCACGAGGCCTATTGGCAAAAGAACTCATAATTTTGAAAAATAGTAAAGTGAAAAAACCTGATCTGGCACCCCACTCCAATTGTTTCCCTTTTTTTTTTCACCCTCTAGTCTTCAAGAACTGATTTTTTTTTTTTTTTTCTTTTTAGAGAATGGATCGATTGTAAGGTCAATCGGGAGAACAATTGGTCAATGCTAATCGAGATGCAAAACCGAAATATTTATATCCTTTCCGATAATTCTAAAAAAATTGATAAAATTTTTTTCTTTGTGTCAGTGAAACTTTTTTTTTTTTTCATTCTTGCTTCTGACACATGATGTTCATTTTAAAATTATAAGCGGATAGAGCTCTTGGGAATGTGAAAGATATTCCAGAAATATCGAATCATCACAAGAACAGTACGTATCAACCTACTACTAAAATTCATTGGTCATATAATCAGATACGTTTCCAAAGTTTTTTTTTTCTCGTAAAGTGAACCTTTATATCACTGCTTTATTACATACACATTTTTATAGTGGGGAAGGAAAACACTAATTCATAAGTCAACTAACAATGCCAAACTTATTACACATTAAAAACACTTTAAATTTGTTTCACGTTACACTAATATAATTAAAATTTCAAAAAAATTGAAAAACATAGAATGCGTTTGATGATTTTGCAAATTCAGTGATGTGCAAAAAAATGGAAATAATAACCAAAGAAATGAAAATATTGCAAAGAAACCTGGATTCATTTCTAACCATTAAGTGCGATTGATGGTTTTATGTTGCGCTTAGAAACAACATAAGGGCCATTGGCGACGAGCCTCATAATTTTAAGTCTCTATGACC
Organism: Nephila pilipes; assembly: GCA_019974015.1. Classification (NCBI taxonomy): domain Eukaryota; kingdom Metazoa; phylum Arthropoda; class Arachnida; order Araneae; family Nephilidae; genus Nephila; species Nephila pilipes. The sequence continues at coordinate 1,039,492 of BMAW01041703.1, read as the reverse complement.
ACACTTGAGCTTGCACCCCCTTCTCCAAACTTCTGCATCACGGAAACGGGAGGGCTTAGGAACTCGGCAGATTTAACGTACATCAGTCGCTCTACTCGGCAAGTCTCAAGCGGAATCAGGACTGGAACCCACGACAAGACGTAAAACAATTCCATCCACGAGTTCGCGACCATAACCACTACGATACCGCGATCGCACCAGTATTGTAAAAGTAAAGCCGAATACATATTTCTACTTTGCTTATTGTAGTTGAATATTGAATCTATTAACATTTTTTGGTAATTATATATGCGTCTTTAGCATTATAATTAGTAACATTATATTGTTAAAGACGCATATATAATTACCAAATGCCTATTATATTGCACATTAGAAAAAAAAAGACGCCTGTTATAATGCTAATTAGCTAAGTAATATACACCAATGTTGGGAAATTAGGCAATACATTCACTGTTAAATGAAAGTGTTCATCATTAAAACCAAATTTAATTAAGAAACAATGAAAAAATTCTAATGATTGATATTTGTGAAATTTAAGTTGCCATTTTTGATACAAATTATAATTTTTCGAGCTGCATATGGGAAGAGCGAAAACCCACAATATTCGCTATTTTTCTTCTTTTCACTCTTTACTAAGCTCTTTTAAGGTATGTGAGTCAAGATGTTTAGATTTGAGCGAGCAAAAGATGGGAGGAAATAGTGAAATTTCTTCCTAAATATTTATATCCGCGCTTCCAGAAATAGCGCCCTTAAAAGCTGTCGAACAAATCCATAACTTAACGGATGGTACAAGGAAAAGCAAGGCTTCTGGTCTGGAATGTTTATTCTTTGCGCAGACGTAAAAGACGGACAGCTCGGATATTGTCAAAATTTTAGATTTATTTTCTGATTGTGATATGAAAGGAATAAGAATCAGCGTTGGTAAATCGAAAAATATGGATCAGTTCCAAAATTGTGCATGAAAAAAAATTGTAGTTCCACGCTCATGAAATACAAGAAATTGAATGAAATTATACTTTTTACCCACTTTGCATGACAATGGAGGACGCAAACGGGTAAAATAACAACGGAAATCCGCTTTTCGTTTCTACATCGCTCGGGAAATGTAAAAACGGTTTTAAACAAAATGATGGATATCTTTTTAAAAAAGTATTCAACACACATGTACTAATTATTTTTAAAATATCATTATTTAAAAAAAAAATCAAATTTTTCGTCTGAATTATCAAAAAAAAAAAAAAAAAATTAAATTTAAATAACGAAGACGTTGTTTGCAATATTATATTTCACGTTCCCTTGGAAAAAAATACAAGAGTACAGTAGCCGAGGGGTCCCGAGCTCAAGGTCGGGATTGTTTAAATCGAGTTTTAGTGGGACTGATGCACGTCAAATCTATTGGCGTTGGAAGTTATTACGTTGATGTGGCATAAAAGTTAAAAGAGAGGGATGCCAACTCTAGTGTCGTATTGTCACTTGAACATGACTCATTATGATAAGGTTGGCCATTAATATTCGTCTTCTTGATTCAAAAGTGAGACGTTAATAAACAATCAATTCAATTTGCAATCAGTTAATTAGATTTGATTGCGATTGTTTATCAGCGTAGCACTGAGAAGCAACACGAGGGTCATTGACGTCGAACCTCATAATTTTAAGCCTCGGTCAAGTGACGAGGACGATACCTAGCTACCGCACCTGATCTGGAACCTCTCCTAACTTTGACAACACACCAACGGAAGGACTTTAAGCCCCGACAGATTTAACGTGCATCAACCCCGCTACACGGCGAATCTTTTGTGGGATCTGAGCTAGAACCCACGACTCGACGAAAATTGCTGATTATATTAGATTAGGTTGATCATTTATTAACGTCGCTCTTGGAGGCGGCACGGACCTCGTTATTTTGAACCTCGACAAGTGACAAGGACGATACTTGAGCTGACATTTCCTTCTCCAAGTTATCCGCCCTCAAGTGAGTGATGACGAAGTTTAAAAGCACAGGAGACAGATATAGATATACTGAACCAAACAAGGTGCAATTTTGATCTACACGCTGAAAAAAATAGTAAAAGGATACAAATTGGTGCAAGAATTAGGGTTGAAAATAGAGAAAGAGAGTATTCCGGGGACACGTCACATGTTTACTTCACGAAAGACAGTAAACCCCATCGAAAGAGAAATAGATCACCACGGTGGTTCGTGTGAGTGATGTCTGCACTTACCTGAAGAAGATTTTGTAGTATTTTTTAGAGGTGCATGTGATTTTTGAAGAAGCATCCTGAGGGCAACTTCCACATCACGCAAACTGGAAGACTTGAAGAATCGACAGATTCAACGTGCATCAGCATCACTATTTGGTGGGCCTTTAGTGGCATCAGGACTTGGAACCTACGACTCGACGGAAACAACGTCGGCCGCGGGTAAATAGCCATAGGTAAACACGCAAAATAATTATCGGAAATTGATGTTTTCATTGACTAGATTTTTTTTAATTTCAGAATACTCCATTTTAATAACTATTGAAATAGTTCGAGAAAAAAAAAACGACGAGAATTTTTTCTATTCCAGCAAATACTTCGAAATTTTAGGAAAAATCTTTAATAGAGATATTATATTCATTTGGCGAAATATCAGAAGATAGGAAATTCAAAACACTCGGATCTTCAACAGAATGATCAATATTTCAGGCCTTTGGCATAAATATAATATTCAACATAACGTATTTTGATGTAGTTACAACCGTGACCTGAAACATATTCTGTTGATTTTGTTTTATTGACGTCGCACTAGAAGCAACACGAGGGCTATTGGCGACGGACCTCTTAATTTTGAACCTCGGTCAAGTGACGAGGACGGCACCTGAGCTTGCACTCCCTCTCCTAACTTCCACGCCACTCTCATGGGAAGACTTTGGACCCCCGAAGTGCATTAGTAACGGCTACACGGTCTTTAGTGGCCAAGGCTCGAACCCACGTTTGAACGAAAATCGCCGGCCTCGAGTCCGAAGACCACTAGGCTACCGCGGCCACAAACATATTCTGTTAACACATGCGAAAACCCATCGAAATAATCTCAGAATGCACTCAAAATCGATAACGGCGCATTCAGAAAACTTTTGTTTTAAGCAGTGATTATTAAAACAATAGGTTTATTTCAGATGATGAAATGTTTTGATATTTATAATTTTGGAAAAATATACATATATAGAAGAACCACATTAAGTTGGACCCTTATAATTCGGATCGGTTTGCACATTTTTTTTTTATAAATTTGAGAAGCATCCGCAGATTTCCATAATAATGCTTCTTTCATCTCCGTATTTTGAAGATTTTTTTTTTTAAATTGAAATCTTCCAACAATGAAAAGCGAAAGAGGAGAAGACTTCACATATACTCTATGCAAATTCAAAAAAAACCTTAGTAACACTTCGTATGACAAGTGAGTGAGTGAAGGTTATTGGCGAAAAAGCCAGATGTGGCTATGCTGCGCCAAACAAGATTTAACTGTGGTCTAGACATGAAAAAATTGGTTGACAAGGAGAAGGGTCGAAAAAAAAGAGTAGGATCGCTAGGGTACTCCGGGGGAGGGGGTTGCGCATCCATGTTTACCAAAGACAGTAAACCCCACAGGAAAGAAAAGATCACTAGGGTAGCTCGGGGTCATGATGCCCGTACTTACCTACAGGGGTTGGACAAAAATATGGAAACACCTTTTAAAAAACATGTTTCTTTGCTTAATATGGTGTAGGAAACCCGTTGGCATCCAAAACAGTTTGCAGTCTTCTCGGAATGGATAAATACAGTTCCTGTATGTGTGCCAAGGGAATATTATACCATTCTTCCTGCAAAACGGTGGCAAGTTCAGATAACGATGTTGGATAACGAGAACGCACTTTCCGTTCCAATGTAGACCACAAAGGTTCGATAATATTCAGGTCTGGTGACTGTGGTGGCCAGGGCAGATGGGACAAATCCTCCTCGTGCTCAGAAAACCAGTCCTGGACAATGTGAGCTGTGTGAACAGGGGCTTTGTCGTCTTGGAAGACACCATCACCATCGGGGAACAAAGTTTGTACCATGGGATGAACTTGATCTGCCAAAATGTTCACATAAGTCTTGGCAGTCATGTGCCCTGACACAGTTATCATGGGGCCAGCAGAGAACCACGATATGGCTGCCCAAACCATAACAGAACCCCCGCCATGTTTCACTCTTGGCAACAAGCAGTCTGTATTATAGGCTTGAGATGGCGTTCTCCAGACGTAAACTCGGCCAGAAGTGGGAAACAATGTGAAAGAAGACTCGTCAGACCATATTACACGCTTCCACTGCCCTATAGTCCAGGCTTTATGACTTAAACACCACCTTTTCCTGTTACGGGCATTAGCATCACTGATGAGTGGCTTCTCAATTGCAGCACGGCCAGAAATTCCCTGTTTATGAAGCTCCCTTCTAATTGTTTTGGTACTCACAGGGTTCTGTAACACAACATTCATTTCAGCAGTAACTTTTGCAGCTGGGGTCTTCTTATTTTTCGTCACAATTGCCCTTAATGATCGTCTGTCACGATCACTCAGCACACACTTTCGTCCGCGCTGTGATTTAGCAGATGATGTTTTTCCGCTTTTCAAATATGCGGAATAAATCTTCGATACAGTACCTCTTGAAACACTAAACACCTCGGCTACCTTGCTTACGGAAGCACCTACCATACGTGCTCCAACAATTTGCCCACATTCGAAGTCTGTTAACTCTGACATAATGCAATGACAACCTCACATAACAGTACTCCGACAACAACTGAACTGTTTAGCACATTTACGAAGTTGTATAGGTGGCGTTAGTAGTCAAAAACGCCAGCGCCACCTACATATTTCATTAAAATCAATCTTTCTTTTCAAACATGCATTTTACAAGGTGTTTCCATATTTTTGTCCACCCCCTGTATAAAGAAGGCAAGCCCCTGAGATTCTTTGATATAATCCCCAGGGGCAGAGCACCCGGCTATACCCCCAGATACTGGGTAGCCATTTTAGTCGCCTCTCACGACATGCATAAGTTACAGTGGCACTAATCTGTCATACCCGGGCACCAGACGGGTCCTTTTGACAAGTGACAAATAGCAAACAGAGCTATATTGTCTGAATAGAAAGGGTAATAAGCGCACTTCTATAATTCACAACGTGGATGTCTTTATCTTTAGTAAATAAAATTTTCTGTCAATGTGTTTCATCAAAAAAATCCTCCTTTTCCCGTTAACTTGGAGCGCTTTGGTTCGAATTAATCCGACTGAACGATAATAACTTTTGCTGATCCATATTCCACGCAAAAATCCTCCATTCTTATATGTATAAATTGTTGGTGTTTCTAACATGCTTTGTAAATAATTTCACTAAGAAATTTTAGATTTTTGCAACTCACCGGCAGAAAAATGCTGCTTTGAAATGACGATGGTTCAAATTAAATACTCGGCACGCCGTGAAGAAACTTTTAGAAATCTAGCTGCATTTATAGTTCCCATTCTCTTGAAGTCTTTGTTACAATACTCGCCTCTGCGGTAAACCAAGACGTTCTTCGATTAGACTACAACAAGTAACAGGTCAATTGAAAAGTCACCGACCTGACACATAGATGGAACTACTAGAATTAAATCCATATGTTTTTTAGTTAGCCCTAACCCTCAAAAGATGCGTGTATAAATTTGACAGCTGTCGGATCATTAGTTTGTGAATTATAGCATTTTGAGTGAAGCAACTTTTGTTGTGAAAAAAATGGATAAAAAGGAATTTCGCGTGTTGATAAAATATTGCTTTTTGAAAGGAAAAAATACAGTTGAAGCAAAAAACTTGGCTTGATGCCGAGTTTCCGGACACTGCTCCAGGAAAATCAACCATCGAGGATTGGTATGCTAAGTTTAGACGTGTTGAAATGAGCACCGAAGACGGTGAACGCAGTGGACGCCCAAAAGAGGTTGTTATCGACGAAAACATTAAAAAAAAATCCACAAAATGATTTTGAATGACCGTCAATTGAAATTGAATGAAATAGCAGACACTCTAAAGATATCAACTGAACGTGTACATCATATCATTCACGGATATTTGGGTATGAGAAAGCTCTGTGCAAAGTGGGTGCCGCGCGAGCTCACTTTTGACCAAAAACAATGTCGAGTTGATGATTCGGAGCAGTGTTTGAAGATGATCAAGCGTAATAAACCCGAGTTTTTGCATCGATATGGGACAATGGATGAAACATGGCTCCATCATTTCACTTCGAAGGCCAATCGACAGTCATCCGAGTGGAGTGCACACGATGAACCCGCTCCAAAGCGTGGGAAAACGCAACAGTCGGCTGGCAAGGTTATGACGTCTGTATTTTGGGATGCGCATGAAATAATTTTCATTGACTACCTTGAAAAAGGAAGGACCATCAACAGCGACTATTACATAGCGTTATTGGACCGTTCGAAGGACGAAATCGCCGAAAAACGGCCGCATTTGAAGAAAAAGAAAGTGCTGCTTCGCCAAGACAATGCACCGTGTCACAAGTCAGTGAAAACGATAGCAAAAATCCACGAATTGGGCTTCGAATTGCTTCCTCATCCACCGTATTTTCCAGATCTGGCCCCCAGCGACTATTTCCTGTTCTCAGATCTCAAAAGAATGCTCGCTGGGAAGAAATTTTCGTCGAATGAAGAGGTGATCGTCGAAACTGAGGCCTATTTTGAAGCAAAGGACAAATCGTACTACAAAAATGGTATCGAAAAGTTGGAGGGTAGCTATAATCAGTGTATCACGCTTGAAGGGAATTATGTTGAATAAAAAAAACTAATTTTGCCAAAAAAATGTTTTTTACTATGGTAGGCCGGGGACATTTCAATTGACCTGTTACGTAAAGTTTGAGACCTACAACGAATATCTTTGCGGCCTAATCAACATAATAGCATATAACAAGAAATTTACTTAAAAAAAGTATCGTAGTTTAATTCATAAAATTTCTAATCTTTATATATAGTATAAGCGAAATACCACTGACTGACTCATCACGATATCTCTAATACTATACAACCGATTGAGTTGAAATTTGGTACAGTTACTCATTTTGCGATGTAGACGCTCACTAAGAACGGATTTTACGGAATTCTTATCCAAAATGTAATTTTCATCCGTTAATCTTTTCTTATCCATCGATTATGTCATTTTTGGCGACTTTATCGCTAAAAATGAATGACCGACGCCAAACGGAATATATATATATTTTATATGTATACTGTGTATTGCTACCAATTAAGTTTAATTGGCAAGATTTGCGCGTGCGAAATGAAAAATACCAAATAATTTAATATTGAAGCGCTGATGGAGGATGGATTTATCACCAAATATCTTCTACCGCCAAGTCGAAGCATTTCAATGACCTTGCATTGTGAATTTTAAAAAGCTATACTATAGTAACCCCAGCTGACTTCCGCCCGCTTTGCTCAGCAAACGATAATTTTTTATTGTTGTGGAGCCTAGACGCAAGTTTTAAATTTATGAGAAAAGTATTTTATTATTACTAATGATTGATAAATTACATTTGTAAATCTAAACGCAATCTTACGAAGATATTGAAGTTGGCTTTTAGCAAATGAATAATAATGGTATGTTATTCATGTCATTGAGAAAAAAAATAAGTAGCAGTCAAAATATTTATTTTGATGTACGCATTAACTGTAACTTAATGTAAACATTATGCAAAAGTTTTGTTTCTGTATTTTGGTTTCTAGGAAATAAACGTTTTTTTTTTTTTTAAATGGCTGTATATTTTATCGTTTTCAGAATACAGAATTATTTTTAATGATATGATTTTTTAAGAGCTATTCTGTCTATTCAAATGCAGTTTTACATATGCTGCTAGCGTAAGAGTTATCCCTTTGCAAAAAGGATAACGCAATACGGGTGACTTTTTGTTAAAAATTTTTAGGCTCTACTTCGGTATATGTTCGACCGCCAACCTTCGTTTTTTTTCGCCAAATTGGGTGATTATTGTGAACATGGCGACCATTCAACCCGCTATTTGGCGAGAAATGACTGGTCGCCAAAAAAACAAAATGGCGGCTTTCGGGCATATATCGAAGTTGTTCCAATTTTTATTATACTTTATTTTTTTGTAAGTATTTTTGTTGAATTTTTAAATAATTTGATTTTAAAAAATTAATTTCGGTTATATTTTTTAACTTGAAAAGTATTTCATTGTAGGTTAGTACAAATTGATTTTTCGTATTTACTTTTCAGTTATAGTTTTTAATAATGGATGTTGAATATATTTGGATAGATGGAATACCTACTCCTTTCAAAGTTTTTAAAATTCTTGGCGACGGAGCATGTTTATTTTCGTCTCTGTCTTTGCTGGTGTTCGGTGACATATCGATGGCGTATAAAATGAGAAATATTATCGTTTCCCACATGTTTAACAACTGGTATCGGTTTAAATATTACACTCAAATGCTATCTGGTGCTCCTTATAATACTAATGATTTATATTTTACCGAAAGGTGTAAACCAAACACGTATGGATCTATTTGCGAAATTATGGCGGTGGCAGAGCTATTTCCCTATCAGTTCGAAGTGTATCAAGGCGTTTGCCTTATAGCTTCTGTTGGTGAAACAATTCAGAGAAAAAAAAGATTACGTTTTACGGGAAACTATAATAGTGGTCATTTTGATGTTTATATTGAAATAGTTGGATTAACAAATAGAAGTAAAGTTAATCTTGGTGATGATAATGTGAAACAAAAGGAAGAAAATGTGTCATCTTTAGTGTTTCAGTCTCAAGAAAACGTATCTATGCTACTTTCAAAGACTCAATCAATATCTAACATTCATTTATCAAGTTCAAGTGAATCGATTATTAATGATATAATATCTCTTCAATTGAATAAAGGTAAAAAAAAGGAAAAATATTCACAAATTCAATAAGATATGAACAAGTGAGACAAGCTGCTGAAAGTATATTCAAAGTCATCTTGAAATACATAGAGAAGCTGCTTCAAAATATACTAAAAGCCATCCTGAAGTACATAGAGCAGCAGTACGAAAATACTTTTCTAATACCCCCCCTGTGAATCAGGCAGCTTTAATTAAATGCAATGAAAAAAGATCAAAAGTTAAATTAGGGCCTTGGACTTCTAAAGCTTTGGTTTTAAATATATATATATGTAACAGATATTGACTATTCAAATGATAAAATCGCCAGTATCGGAAAACGTTTGTCCTGTTTGTGGTGCCATGCTTTAAAATTGATAGAAGAACCTCCAGGAATGTGATGCAGCGGTGATCAAGTCCAGCTTCCTGCTATTAGATCCTACCCTGAACTTTTGAATAATCTTCTTAACCATAAGGATCAGCTTTCAGAACATTCTCTTTCTATAATTGTTTTGAACCACGGTCAAGTGACGAGGATGACAACTGAGCTGGCACCCCCCCTCTCTTAACATCCACACCACACCAATGGGAGGACTTTGGGCCCCGACAGTTTTAACGTGCATCAGCCCCGGCTACACGGCGGGTCTTTGGCAGCCAAAGATCGAACCCACGAATGAACAAAAACCGCCGGCCACTTATCCGAAACCTTGACCACTAGGCTACCTAAAGATTGGAACGCCAATAATGTTGTTGCGTAATTTAAATCCTCCTAAATTATGTAATGGCACCAGACTCAAAGTGAAAACTCCAAGAAAAAACGTTATAGAAGCGACTATTTTTACAGGAAAGTATGAGGGTGAAAATATATTCATTCCAAGAATACCATTAATTCCATCAGATTATCATTTTGAATTTAAGCTTTTGCAGTTTCTAATTACAGTTTGCTTTGCGATGACTATCAATAAAGCACAAGGGCAGAGTTTAAAATTAGCTGGTGTAGATTTACAGAGAGACTTTTTGTCCCCATGGTCAATTTTATATGGCATGTTCAAGAGTTAGTTCACGTGAATATCTAATCATCCTTCAACCAGAAAAACGAACGAAGAATGTTATCTACAGAGAAGTTTTGGAAATGTAGGCATATTATTTCATATTTTTCTAATATTTTACTATTTCTAAAATTAGAATAAGGTAAAATAATAATGAATGTAATAATTAAGATAAATAAATTGATATAATAATAATTAGAGATAAAAACCAACGTTTTTATATGGTGGCAAAGTTTATTAAAGAAAATTATAGAAATATTAGTCAAAACTGGTCGCAAATATCTAAATATTGCATTGTTAGGCAAGTAAGAACGGTTCCCAAAATTTCAGAGCTCTAGCTTGATGGGAAGTTGGTTAAATTAACGATAGAAAATTTGATGACACACTGATACACACACAGACAGACACACACCAAGTGAAATACATAAAAACGTTAAAACTAACTAAAACTAATTAATTCATCCGGTAAATTAACTGGTTGGAATGCAGTTTAACCCAACCAACCTTGGCGACAAGAATTATTTGGCAGTATGTTTTACGGACTTAACGTTCAGCCAAAAAAATCGCCAAGTTTGGTGTCAATTTTTGAAATCGCACCAAGTGGTTGGGCTAAACTGCATTATTAAAGAAAATATTAGTTAAAATTTGTCGCAAATATCTAAATATTGCATTGTTAGGCGAGTAAGAACGATTCCCAAGGTTTCAGAGCTCTAGCTTGATGGGAAGTTGGTTAAATTAACGATCGAAAATTTGATGACACACACACCAAGTGAAATACATAAAAACGTTTTAAAATAATTCGAGATAAAAACCAACGTTTTTATATGGTGACAAAGTTTATTTAAGAAAATTATTGAAATATTAGATAAAACTGGTCGCAAATATCTAAATATTGCATTGTTAGACAAGTAAGAACGGTTCCCAAAATTTCAGAGCTCTAGTTTGATGGGAAGTTGGTTAAATTAATGATAGAAAATTTGATGACACACTGATACATGCAGAGACAGACACACACCAAGTGAAATACATAAAAGCGTTAAAACTCACTAAAATTAATTAATTCATCCGGTAAACTAAATGGTTGGAATGCAGTTTAACCCAATCACCCTTGACGACAAGAATTATTTGGTGGTATTTTGCCAAATGTGGCTTCCGTGGTCCGTTTTACGGACTTAACGCTCAGCCCAAAAAAATCGCCAAGTTTGGTGCCAATTTTTGAAATCGCCCCAAGTGATTGGACTAAACTGCATTATTAAAGAAAATATTAGTTAAAACTTGTCGCAAACGTCTAAATATTGCATTGTTAGGCGAGTACGAACGATTCCCAAAATTTCAAAGCTCTAGCTTGATGGGAAGTTGGTTAAATTAACGATCGAAAATTTGATGACACACACACACACCAAGTGAAATTCAGAAAAACGTTTTAAAATAATTCGAGATAAAAAACAACGTTTTTATATAGTGGCAAAATTTATTAAGAAAGATTATTGAAATATTAGTTAAAACTGGTCGCAAATATCTAAATATTGCATTGTTAGGCAAGTAAGAACGGTTCCCGAAATTTCAGAACTCTAGCTTGATGGGAAGTTGGTTAATTTAACGATAGAAAATTTGATGACACACACACACACACACAGAAACACGAACCAAGTGAAATACATAAAAACGTTAAAAATGAACTAAAATTAATTAATTAATTCGGTAAATTAAATGGTTGGAATGCAGTTTAACCCAATCACTCTTGGCGACAAGAATTATTTGGCAGTATTTTGCCAAATGTGGCTACCCTGGTCCGTTTTACGGACTTAACGTTCAGCCAAACAAAAAAATCGCCAAGTTTGATGCCAATTTTTGAAATCGCGCCAAGTGGTTGGGATAAACTGCATTATTGAAGAAAATACTAGCTAAAACTTGTCGCAAATGTCCAAATATCGTATTGTTAGGCTAGTGAGAACGATTCCCAAGGTTTCAGATTTCTAGCTTGATGGGAAGTTGGTTAAATTAACGATCGAAAATTTGATGACACACACACACACACCAAGTGAAATTCAGAAAAACGTTTTAATAAAAATATAGTTGTCACTCTCAAAAACTGCCATACATTCAAAATAAAGACAATAGAAATGTAATACACACACAAAAAAATGATTCAAAAGGTTTAAAAAATAAAATATATATAAATGTATTTTTATTTTTATGTTGGCAATTTTTACATGGTTTTGGCCTACTGGGGACCCACCATGTAGAATAATGGGAACGTATCACACTACAGAGTACCTCATCAGTGATGCGGAATTCTGTTCAACGACAGATTTACTGACTAAATTACATTTTCATTGATAAACTATTAACACTTAAATACTTTTCTCATATGTTTGAAAGTCGTGGATAACCATTATTACAGACAATCGGTTTCTAAAATTTTTAAATTCAGATTATAATTTAAAAATTTCTTGATATTTTACGTATAGGTTCCAAAATATAATATTATCGTCTGCCCAGCGAAGCGGGCGGGTATCAGCTAGTTACCGTATATTTCCGCAGATAAGACGAGGTATTAATTTTCGTCGAAGTTTTAGCATATATCTGTCCTATAAGAATACCCCAAATTATTAACGGCCCACGAATTTTGTTTAAACCAGCAATCGCCACGTGGAACAAATTTATCTTCTTGTATCTGGCAACAATGCTTTTAAAAGAACATACCGAATTACAAACTCGCATGTCCCTCTAATAAGTTTATTGGCGCGGAAGTCTAGTAGTCACGGTCAGGAACTCGCTGCCGGTATTGTCCCTTCGATTCAAGCCCTGATACTATTAAAGAACCACCACGTTGCAGGGTTGATACACGTAAATCTGTCCTCCCATTAGCGTGGGACTTTGAAAGAGTTCCCAGGTGCCATTCTCGACACTTAATCGAGGTTCTGAATGACGAGGGCCGTCATCAATAACCCTTGTGTTGTTTCAAGTGCGAGACGTTTATAAACATTTAAATCAATCTTCACAAGTTTATTTTCTTCCATCTGGCAACACTGCCTATAGAACATGAACTTGCATATATCTCCAAACAAGCTTATTTTTTGCTTCTGGAAGCACCACCTATAGAATGCCGAACCACAAAATCACATACACCTCTAAAAAATACTACAAAAAGCGTGGAATGTGATAGTTTATAAACGACGCACGAGGGCTATAGGCGACGGACCTCGTAATTTTGAACCTCGGTCAAGTGACGTTTATGACACCTCCTTCTGCAAATTGCTACATCACACCTTTGGGAGGACTAGGAACTTCGATAGATTTAACGTGCATAGGCCCCGACTACATGTCGGGTCTTTTGTGGCATCAGGACTCGAACCTACGACTCGGCAAAAACGCAGGCGTCAAGTCCGTGATCATGAAGACTAGGCATTGGTTTAGATTTATTAACGTCGCACTAGAAGCAACACGAGGACTATTGGAGACGGACCTCGTAATTTTGAACCACGGTCAAGTGACGAGGACGACACCTGAGCTGGCACCCCTCTCTCCTAACATCCACACCACGCCAACGGGAGGACTTTGGGCCCCGAACAGATTTAACATGCATCAGCCCCGGCTACACGGCGGGTCTTTGGCGATCAAGGATCGAACCCGCGACTGAACGAATCCGAAACCTTGACCACTAGGTTACCGCGGCCCCATGAAGACTAGGCAACCGCGGCCACACAAAAAATGCAGGATTTCTAATGCTATGGATAGTACTGAAGACGATTTGTTATGGGATGTTGTAAAATGATCTTAATTTATATAAATTTTAATTTGTTTTTTGTATTTGTCCTATAAGACGACTCCAGATTTTGGAAACTTTTTATGATGCAACCATCGGTGTACCTGCGGAAATATACGGTAAATTATTCCACCCCACTCCCATTACGAACCATAAAACTCTCCAAATAACTATTACCAGTATTGATTTGATGCACCGATTCCTCCACAAGCAGTAGATAATATTTTTACAACCAATAAAAAATATCTACTACGCCGTTACACTTCTACTACATCTTTTTGGAAACCGGGTGGTAAAAAAACTAAATGAAAAATAGCTAGTAAACATCGGTAATTCAAAGAAAATTGGGAATTGGAGTATTTTTGCAGAGACATAAAAATAAAATAATTTGCTGAATACGTAATAAGACAATTTAGTGTACCAAAGTTATACCATGATCTACAACAGTATCCCCCCCCCCCTTATTTTGAACATATTTAGGTTTACAGCATTCAAAGAAAATTCCCATCCTATTATAAATTACTTAATTTCACTGATTAATCATACGCAGTCCAGAATCACATGCTAATATAAATGAGGGTGAATAATTCTAAATTTAGAGAACAAGTTTTTAATTTGAATAATATATCAATAATTTTTTAATGCAATACGCAAAACCCTCAATTAAAAAAAAACATAGAAGAGCACATAACATTCTAATTGAATAACAATTTTCTTACTAAAGAATTATGATAAAAGAATACATCTCAATTTAATTTTAAGCATTAATTCAGGAAGCATATTTTTCGGATCTTATAGCAACAATATCCAAGAATAAATTCCTCTACAATCAAAATTCTAACTCCATCTAGTTAAATATAGGATTTTTCAGGATTACTTCGTTAATACTTCCATCTACAATCCCACTAAAAGATCGGAGTTTTTTTAATATTTCATTGACACATTACACCAAAATCTTTGCAGTTGTACATTCGGAATAAAATTACAGATAAAAATAATTGTATGATTAATGGTTTTATTAACGTCGCACTGGAAGCAACACGAGGGCTATTGGCGAAGGATCTCGTAATTTTAAACCTCGATCAAGTGACGAGGACGACACCTGAGCTGGCACCCCTCTCCTAACTTCCACACTACGTCAACGAGATGACTTTGTGTATGACTAATGGTACATGCACGTTCCTATCAGGTTTTTGTAAATCGACACAATAATTCAAAGAAGATTATGCAAAAATAATTTTTTGCATGTGTTAAGCCAGACATAACTTTATCATTTTTTATTTCAGTTCCTAAAATATTTTATTTGAAAATTTGATGAGCTCAAACATTGAACATAATAAACTGTTTTTAACTATTAAATATTAATATATTTATTAATCTTAAGTTTCTTATTCAAATTAAATATCAGGTTAAACAAATTATCATCTAATCAGTTACTTTAAAATCTGAATAGTATCGATCTAAAATGAAAATGTTCTTCAGGACGTATCAGTGACATGTTTTCTTCTCATTCAATAATTAAATGAATTTATTATATTCAAATATTTATAATAATTAGGTTTTACAAATTCTTCACATTTATTTAAAGCAAATTTTTAATAAAGTAGAATTATATAAAAAAAAATTGTAATTCAGTTTTAAGAAAATATACTATTGCTTCAAATTGGAATTACAAATTAAAATAGAATACGATCCACAGGTAAAAAAAAATCTTTTTAATTATTTGTGCAACAAATGCTTCTAAAGAGGATTTCAACATTTTTTTTTTATTCTGCTTTTAGTTTCTTTCCAAATCCAATATCATCCATATGTACGTTTCCATTTTAATGGATTTGCTTAAATTAATTCATTTCAGTATTTTCTGCAGTTGAGAAACATATATTCTCCTGATAATTTTTACTGAAAATATATTTCGAAAATGTTCCCTTTCAATTGATTTTTGGCCTGATATGCATAAATTTTCTTTCAGAATTTTGAATGTCTAGATCAGGCCTGTCCAACTCAAAAGACTTTTCAGGCTGCTTAAGAAACACATTTTATTCCAGTGGATCACATTGTATATATATAATATAAACAAAACACAAACGGTACAAATCGCAACACATAACAAACTAAGATTATCCAACACTAATTGAAAAATACATTACTTTTTATATTTATTACATATATGTGTGTGATGAATTCAATTTATCACCATTTTAATTTTGGCTCCTCAGATGCCAATTCAAATTCTCACATTAAAAACTACTACTACTCTTCCCTCTTGAATCGTGAGAAACGACTCAATCTCCTGAGCCCCATTAGAGAAATCAAAAGCATTCAGCAATAAATTAAAGGATATAATGTTTTATTTAATTAAATGTATTCATACAAAGTTTAATTTAAAAAATTGTCCCGAAACTACAGTAGAGTTCTGTTGCTAAATTATTAGTGATCACGATACTGAGCAATCAATCTGAAACCATATGCTTCTGGATCAAGTATATTAGACTTGTTGCAGTCAGACAGCCTGCTGTTTTTTCGCATGATTCGTGCATTGCATTCCCTCCCCTCTTTTAGTTTAGCAAACCCATGTTCTTAAGTAGCTTTGCCGGTTAGGTACAAACTGTTTATCCCTCATAACGCAAGACAACCCACAGGCTTTTAAAAATCATCTTAACTTTGTAATTGTTTCTGAACAAGAGGAAGAAAAATTGTGACATTAGAGTAATTCAATGCATTGAAGCAATGCCTACTGTAATGGGATATGCTACGAATGACTCATAGTGGAATGTTCTTCAGTACTTTTGCATACGATTAAAGTTTAAAATTTGTTCAAATAACCCAGATCCACAAGCCATAGATTGACTCCGAGTGGGCCACATGCCGATGGGGGGTAGGCTATACCTAGTCTAGATCATAGGTTCCCTACCCTTTTTGGCCTGATCTAGATAATAAGTTCCCAACCTTTTTTGGCCTGCTCCCCACTTCTTAAAAAAGGGAAGTATATAATTTTTTTTTCAAGAGAAAAAGGATGCTGACTCACATTCATAAAATCGATAATGTAGTTGCAAGTTTTCAGAGCCCTTTTTAAAATACTTTCATAAATCAAAAAAATAACGCAATCACACAAAAACATTCCCTTTCTTTTCACTCTTTGAATGCATTTTATTCCTTGGAATTAAAAACAAAAATCTAGCTTTGAAAAGAAAAGTAGGAAACCTTCAGTAGAATTAACATTATGCTTGGAATGGGCATGTCAACAGAAGCCTTAATCTTGCCATAACCCATGCATACTTGTAAATATAAGCCTTGTTGATTGAGCTGAAACATAAACTCATACACTGTGGTCAACTGTGCATGCTGTGATTCTTTTCTATACTAGTTAAAAAGATACTGGGAACAAAGCTATGACACATGAATACCTACTTTTAGTGCTGCTTGCTAAACATTTAGAGTTGTTGGAACAAGTGTGTGACAATTTTAGTTCAGTTTTTTTTATGGTATCTTCCAGGCGGTGGCACTGTTGATCCTCAATGTCCCATAAATTAGCTTTCAATCAAAAATGGTTCTTTATAGATTTTTTTAACATCCATCAGTGTTCAGTATTAACCTAGTTGAGAACCATTGGTCTAATATGATGAAACTTACATCTTTATAGTTACTTCAGATAGGTGTTGTTGTTTTTTTAAACAATTTCATGATAACCAAAATTTTCAAATGTGTTCTATCCTTTATTAAAAGCTGATACACAATCAGTATAATTTGTGTAAAATAGATAACAATTAAAATAGTTTGATATGTTTTGAAATTAGTTAAATATGATTTCAAATATATCTTTTTTTCAGAGGAGTTTCTGAAATCAAGTTTAAACCAAAACTAATAACAAAATATTAATATGAATAATCAAATACATAACTCTTGAATGTAAAAGGGAAGAAATGCAAAAAGTTTTAAAAAAATAATAAAAAAAACTCTAAAAATAGAAATAATGTTCTAATAAGAGGAAATTCACTTGAAAAATACCTATCACCCTCTCTGAGAGCTAGAAAATAATATAAAGAATTTAAACAATTTCAATAATTTTTTTTAAATGAAACAGTATTTCGATTTCAATTAATTGCCTATGCTGCAAAATAAATTTGTTTAACAATACAAAATACATATGAAAGTGATTTTAATATACAGAAAATAAATAAAAAATATTACAGAACAAATAAATTATATGCATATTAAGTAAATAAAGAAATCAATTATACTACATAACTAAGAAATGTAGCACAAATTCCTCAGAGAGAAAAAATACATTATTTTGTTCACAGATTGAGTTGGGACAAAATAAGTTAAATTGAAAACTTGACACTCATATTTCCTTTTCAGCACAAAACATGCTACAAAGTTATTTTTCATTATTGTTTTTGGGATGAAATAGCACAAAAAATAAACAAATGTCTGACTACATAAGAATAAAAACAGTGAAATTTTTCTGTTCTTCTCGTTTTTAAAATTATTGAATAGGTGAAAAGATGCATTGATGACATGATTTTTTAAAAATTTCATTCAACAGGTTAAATATTTCTTTAACTTTTTTAAAATCAAAAACATACTTACTTTTGAAACCTTTTTAAAAAATTATTCATCCCCCCCAAGTAAAAAACTTTCATATGCCAAGTTTCACAGTAGTTATTATGTATATATTTTTACTAAAATATATCCACTACAGATAAAAAAATATGTATTTAATATTTCAAAGAACATAATTGGCATCAACATAATGCCATCAATAATAATAATTAAAAAAAAAAAAAACATAAAATTTTTATACTTTTTTTTGTATGACATTTTTTGAACTAAAAAAAAAATTAACCTATGAAATACTTTACTAAGGTTTTAAAAGCATAAAAAAAAGTCCAATGTTACAAAGAACCATCATTTTTATATTAAATGGATATGAAAAGTAAAAAAAATTGGTTAACAAAAACAAATGAAAGGAAAGTCATTAATTCAATTCAAATTGACCTGCCACAGAGTTTAAAAGATAAGATAAATAAAATCAATGTACCAATGAATTCAGAGGTTAATGTATTTATACAGAAAGATCTTTCTTAATTGCATCTAATTAGAGGAATGGCATTAAAAAGTCATCTTCTATTTTCTCCCCATACAGATATGACAGATGCACAATAAATATTATGACATCGGAATGAATGTTTAAAATTTACAGAATGGAAAAATGTTAAAAGATGTTATTTTACAATAGTTTTTGGCACAACCATATAAACTTTGATGCCAAATAATTTATACAATTAATTTTGCATCAATAGAATGGCATTACACTAGAGCAGATGCACCAAGTACTACAGCTCACTGACTGACATCAAAAAGAAACTAAAACCATCTTATGTTATTCTAAGCAAACTACACTTCCATTCTGAGATTGAGAGGTGAAGCATTTGTTATAATCTGCTTCAGTTAGTATCAAATCATTCAGAATTTTCTTCTGCTCCTCACCAAGAGCACTGAATTTTTTCTTTTTGAACACAAAATGCCTGAGATTGCCGTTTTTGGGTCCATCACATATTCCAAAACCAAGCATTTCAATGCGTTTCAAGAAAGATCTAGCAAAACTAAGGGTGTATTTTTGACTCTCATCTGAAGCTGTTGGATCAGGAGTGAGTTTTAGCTGGACACACCTTGAAGGAGTGACTTCACTCACTCCATGCTTCAGCAACTTTTTGATTGAGCTTTTGTGAGAAGATAAGAATTCTTCTTCAGAAATATCCATTATTGAGGTGAATGGAGCCCGAGATAGGAGAACTGGCTGGGATGTGTTCATATCATCAGAGACAGAAACCGATAAAGCTGGCGATAGATTTATTCCTGTATTTAAATTGTTATTATTATTATTGTTATTGAGTGATTCGATTGGACCAATGATGGGGTTGAATGGTGGATCTGGCTTTCTGACCATAGGCATAGCAGCTGATGTTACTGTTCCAATGATTGGCCTTGGTCCATTGTTCAGCAGAGCAGGAGCTCTGCCTCTATTATTCATCAGGTTTCGTCTCGCATTATTGAATGAAAAACTGGATGCAAGTCTAGGAGATGTATTTGGGACAGGAGGAGTCCTGTTAATGTTGGTTGGCGTGTATACAGGCTGTGGCGACGATTGAACTTGCGGACTTCTCTGTATATTTTGACGATCGACAATCTGAACAGTAGTTGGCTGTTGTATCCTTTGTTGTGACATGTCAATGGTAGTTGGTTCCATTAGAGCATGCCGTTGTTCAATAATATGTCCTAGTAACTCTCTTGCATGCCATACAGTTGCGGCATTAATTTCCACATTCCATGTGAGACGTGACACAGGAATTTTATAATTTATAGCCTCGATGATATTGTCCAATACATGTAAAATGCAACTGAGTCTCCCAAGGTACGCCAAAGCAGGCTGGTATACCTTGTGGGCACTCTTCCTAGCCATCTGCTTTGCTTTATCAGTCAATTCATCATGAATTTGACTAAACTTTTCTTTTGCCTCAGCACTTAGCTTGTATGTAATTGGGCCACCACTGCAGTGAAGTTTTAACAATGATACAAATATTTCTCGCAGTTTGTCTGTATCCGATTTATCTGAGATTTGTGCAAATTTGACATGATATTCTTCAGAGCATGTTGTTAGGAAACAATGATGGAAAAGCTCTTGGAAATTGGGAGTTCCAGTCAAAGTTTGAAGAACTGCATTGGGAGAGGACACAATGGCAAAATTAACTCTTGTCTTGGTCAATGTCATTCTAGTGATCCTTGAATCAGAGAACCAGGATAGCCCTGAATGAAGTCTGAGCATTATGTCAGCTTCTTCAGGTTGTAAAAGATTTTTGTGAAGGGCACGTGCACTGTTGTAAATAGCCAGGCCATGCCCATTACTAAGTTTCAGCATATCTTGGAGTTGGCTGAGAGTGAAGATGTCAAAAAGGAATTTTTTAAGGTGGTCTTTGGTGTCTTCATCTTTGCCAAGGACCCATGCTTCATTTTGTGCTTGGAGGAGTTGCATTTTAAGATGCTCTGCTACATCAATCCTTTGGAGAGACCTGTTATATATTCATTTAAAAGATTATAATTTTTTAAAGAGTAAACAATTCTTATGGAACCAAATAAACTAAATAATTCAAATAAAT
Source organism: Nephila pilipes (assembly GCA_019974015.1). Lineage (NCBI taxonomy): Eukaryota > Metazoa > Arthropoda > Arachnida > Araneae > Nephilidae > Nephila > Nephila pilipes. Next base: position 1,018,615 of record BMAW01041703.1, on the reverse strand, counting down.
AAGTTTTAAATAAGCCAGTATAAATTATTGCATGAAATAAACTATGAATTCTATTTCAAAATAAAACAATTTAATGAGAAAAAAAACACATTAATATATCAGCATAGACATTAATTCAATATCAAAGAACAGTCATCCTGCTCTTCACAAAATGCAGTTTTTTGAGAAAACACGAATGCATTTTATTTATTAAAAAAGTATAAAGTTCTTTGATTTTTACATAATGGTGCTATAAAACTTAACTGTAAAGCAATACATATATAATTTTAAAAGTACAGAAAAATTAAACTATACAAGATTATATTACATGCAATCATGTTTGTAAAGGTGAGAAAAATATAAAAGATTCTGGTATATAGTATTTAAATTTGCTGATTTTAAGTGTTTTACTGTTAAAGCTTTATAATACATTGGTAAAAAAAATAATGATTCAACTAAAAACACAAAGAATATTATACCTGATAATAAAATTAGTTCAATAAATAAATATTATCTTTTCTTCAAATAAGACAATGTTAGCATATAAACATTTTCCATTGTTTATATCTACAAGTAAAAACTGAATTTGAAAAGAAAAATCTAAAAAAAAAAACCAATTTAAAGAGTTTTTTGAGTACTTGTCTATTATTTTAACCATGTTGGCAAAATCAGGCCAATCTTATTTTTTTTTAGAGAATAATAATGAATTACTGTTTTGTTCAATATTTGCAAAATTTCACAAAAGAATTTAAAACTTGTTAATTCTTCCCTCCAGCAGATTATAAATCTAACCATGTTCAGAGGCAGACTATTATTATTGAATCAAAAGACATTTTAATTTCAATGTATTGATAATTTTTTAATAATGTACTTCCAGGAAAACAATTAAAAAAATAAATTTTCATGGTACGTGTTTAATGGGTGTTGATTTCGACCCTGTGGAGGGAAGGACAGTGAAAAATCCATTTTGAAAAAAAATCATCTTGTGGCAAATAATAAGATATAAGAACTAATTACATGATACGTAATACTTAAACACGAGAAAAAATTTATAATAAAAAAACAAATTAATATGAATAAAAAGCAAAGTCTACATATCACTCTTGTTTACCAAATGGTTTACAATGAATTTAACAGAAGAAGTTATAGAGATTAAATCAACAGTAAAATAATATGCCATACATCAAAACAGTCAACATGTAATTCATATAGTAGTGGAAGTTTCCAAAGCTAAAAATTGTGCCAAATTCCAATAGAATGAAGTAAGTGCTTCATTCCCAAATTGTGTTTGATTTCTAATTTTATTTCAAGAAATAAGATCTCCATTTTTGTCAGCGCTTTGTTCCCTGTGTTTTGAAATATTTTTTCCCTTCTTTAGCTTTTTTCATTCACATAACCTAAAAATTTTTTAATGAGGAATTTGAAATTAATCCAATAGCATGGAAGTACTGAGTCTATCAGGACAGAGGATTTGCTAATAAAAAGGAATAACTCACAAAAGCTGGCTTGAACAAGGTAGTACCGATTCCATGTATAATTTCAAAAATTTATTGACTGATGATTACATGCAACACTTTGAAAAAATGAGATCAGCAAAATGGTACAATAAATAGTACAGAGAAACAATAGACATTATTTTGAAACATATTAAGATGAATTTATATGGTGTCAAAATCAAGAAACTAAAGAAAAAAATACAGAAACAAGCTTAAAAATTTTGAAAAGAAAATTGAAAAGCAATGGAAACTAAAAATATGCCTGAATGTATGTAATAAATAATTTTCTGCTAAGTAAATTGCCCATCTTCTTCCAAAAAAGAAATCACTAAAATGTTCCATCATATTTTCAAAATAGACCAGTACTGATAAATGTAAGTAAGCAAAATGAAATAAATCACACAAAAAAAAATTTAGAGCTTCATATATTAATACACTTCCTCCAAAAATTCTTCAAATCTGAAATTTTGAATGAAATACGTAAAGTATTTTAAGATAAATGAAGACATTTATTTTAAAAATAAAATAAAAAAAACTAAAATCATATTACAATATTTTCTGCAGAAGACAGTAAAAAAATAGGGATCCTAATTGTGCTTATTACTTTTAAAATTTATATCCATTTACTATTAGATTAAAAGCAAAATATTGATTAGATTGTTAAAAAATTTTTTGATTTAAAGCAAAGCTTAACAATGCATCTATAGGAATAAAAATTATTACTGAAAATAATAATTACTTTTGAAAGCTACTTTTTGAAAGAAACATTTTATTATGCAATTGTTAATAATAAACGGTGAACAATAAAAAACAGTACAATGAGTTCAGTTTGACATTTTAAAGACATTAATATTAATTAAAAATTACATTGAAACAAATCAAAAATGAATGTTACACATAAACAATTTACACCCTTAAAAGAAACTTTCCCTTACAAGAATTGTAATTAGTAATAAGGTAACAAAACAAAAATCAAAAGAATTAATACACTGAAAAAATCATTATGTTGAGTTGACTCAATTTCATAATATCTGAATTTATTAAACTGGATCTTATTCTCTTTTCTTTGAAACATTTATTATTTAAACTGCTTCTTATGGCAATTTAATGATATATATATTTATCTGTATAAGCTAAGTGAACATGTGATAGTTCGAATATGAATATAATTGAACAATTTTTATTTAACAACTGTTACAATTTTGAATGGGAATATGTGCATATATACATATATATACACATACATACACAAGAGTTATATGAAGTTTCAAAAATGTCCTAAAATCCAGGAGGAAAAAAAAAAGGCATACTATCTCATTATAAAGAGCTATATTTTAAAGAAAGATGATATATAAGAAAGCAGTTTTAATTTTCAAAAAGAAGACAAAAACATTAATTAATAATTTGTTTGCAACTAAACAAAAAAAGAAGAACGCTGAACAAAAAAATATACAAAATTAAAGAACAGTACGGTAAAATAGCCTTACACTTTTGCTCTTATTATTTCTTTTATATATATATGTATATATAAAAAGAGAATGATAATTTCTCCTGTATACGAATTTATGAAGAAAAGAAGTTTCTTCATAAATTCATATACAGGAGAAAATCAAATATTATAAGTAAATAAAAGAGAGAGAGAGAAATATTTTAAGAAACAAAATTATATTCAACAGGATACGATACAAAAACGCGTTATAAAACATAACATATATTAATATACAAAAAAACAGAACACTACTAAGGGATTCAAATAAGAAGTATGGCAGCTGTTTCATCAAATCTTAAATATAAATATATAGCTACAATGTAAGGTAGTAGTATAAGTTACCAAAATAGTTTCTGAAACTAGAAATATTGAATTACATTTGTTGGTAGAACATCATTTATTCAGTGGATTAAAATGTTTCATTAATTTATATCTATATTATTTTGTATAATTCAAAGAAATTGAGAATGTTTTATTTAAATATAAAATAGTATTAGACATATACTTGCATTCTTTGCATTAAGAGTTGCATAATTTCATATTAATGTAATATTATTAATGCAAAATTAAAATCCAAGATTATTCATTGATTATTAATAAAAAAAATATGAAAATTACTTAAATAAATTGAAATCAACAGATGTGAAAATTAGGGATACTATAGAAAGAAAATTAGAAAATATTTAATTATTACATAAAAACAAAACAACTTAACAAGTAGACAATTAATATACAATATGGTATAAAAATAGGAATGAAGAATTACTATTATACTGATATCAACATTAATTTGGATAAACACTATAATACATAAGTTCTCAAACTTATTTACAAGAATACCTCTTTAAAAAAATATATCATTTCCTTTTTTAAGAGACTTGACTGAAGACAAAGAAATTGCACTGCAACCAAATGGAATCAGACTGTCTTTAGCAATGAATCCAGATTACATTTGGGCAGTGGTGACAATCATATACGTGTGTGGAGGTCCTTGGTGAACGTCTCAATCCTGCCTTCGCTTTACAGTGGCACACCACTCCCACAATTGGTGTGATGATATGGGGTGCCATCGCATACAACACAGGGTCACCTCTCATATTGATCTGCGGCACCATGACAGCTCAGAGGTACATTCATGACATTCTTAAGCCACATGTGTTGCCCCTCATGGCAGGGATCCTAGGAGTCATTTTTTTAACAGGACAATGCTTGCCCACACACAGGAAGGGTTTCACAGGACTGCCTGTATTTCCACCCTTCTGTGTCCTGTTCAACCTCCAGATTTGTCATTGACTGAGCATAAATGAGATCATTTAGGATGGCAAGTTAGATATCCTACAAGTTTTGTCAAATTAAAGGCATGTTTACAGTAACTGAAAAATGAGATGTCTCAGGACATTATACAGGACTTGTATGCCCCAATGCCCGACTGTATCACATCATGCATTCATGTTAAAGATGGCCCAACAAGGTACTAAAACCTCCATTTATTAGTAATTTTTCTCACAATAAATGATCATTTTGCTTCGAATTTGTAATCACTTACTTACATCAATGTTGTGCTTACGTAAAATTTCGTTTTATTCTGACAACACTTTATTGATGCCCAAATTTATATGGCAATGAGTGTATATAACACATTAACTTCTTGAAATATTAAATTCAGTATATTTTAAAAGGAAAGATAATCCAATAACAATGTAAGAATTGTATGATATTAATAACAATGAATTAAAATCCTAATTTATAAAAAAAATTGAGGAGGCATTTTTCAGAAGAGAAGGAGAAATTAAAATTTCATTTAAAGTGGGAGAAGTTCACATTTCATTTTAAGTTCTCTCTCTCTCAATAAAGATTTTATGTGATTAAGATGGATCTCTATAGAAGCACTTCTCAAATATACTTTAGAATCCCTGCATGTGTATGTGCCAGGGTTTTTCTATTCCCTCCAATAAATTGTTCTGGTACCTCTTCCCAGAAAGTGATTTGCTCTTTTGGGAAAATTGTAAATAAAAAAACCTGTCCTGATGATATATAAAGATCATAAATCAAGAAATACACATATAGAATATAAAAAACATGAAAATATGCATTGGTACTTTTTTTTATTAATGGGTAATAAGTATTCGTACTTTTTTGTTAATGGGATACCAGTCAAAGTGCTAAATGTGATTAAAAAGAGAAAACTAAGAGAGAGCACCATACATTTTTTCTCATAATTAAGCTGCATATATCGTACCAATTCCTATGTTATTAAACTTTGACTTTTATAATTGGCATTCATTGACTGAAATATGCTTAGATATTCTCTAAGAAATTAAAGAATGTCATTTTCAACTAAAATGCATTACCTCATATGTGATATTGTCCCACACTATCAAGCATTTCTAGCTTTCCAAGAAGCTAACAATTCTGATAATTTACAAGTGTGCCAATAATAAATTAAATCTAGATTATTCCATTAAGTTGCAATTTGGTTATGCTTTCAGTCTAGAAATGTTAGAATTGCTAAAAAAATCATCACTGTTTTAAAATGTTGCCTAATTTTCTGGAATTTATCTAGTAATTAGTAGCGAAAAATTTCAAGGAATTACAACAAAATCAAAGTTTCAAGGTTTTTAATGGTATGTCTACTTTAGACGAAATAGGATGCATATATATATATATATATTTTTTTTCATTTAACATGTTAAGAAATAGGTACTTTTAAAATATTTTAAAGGAAACTGGTTTATTGCAGTCTTGTTTATAATAAGAGAAAAATATGGTGGGAAATGGATGAAAAATTTTCTTTCTGGCTATTTAGTTTCTCAATTTTATTTACTTGTTTTTCTATTTATAGTCCTGCAAAGGAAAAAACATTGATGTCTTGTTATAAATATGTATATTTTAATGCTCACAAAAAATTTTAGGTGACATTTTTTAAAAAAATATTTATGTATCTCACACTGTATGTAAATGTTTTTTCCTTTTTGCTCTATTTTTTAAATTTACTTTTTCATACTTTTCTTTGACTTTTGAATTTTTTAATAATTGTTAACAGCTTCTTACACTATTAGGTTTCACAATAAATCACTTCCATGATAACAATTTGGTAAATGTAATACATAAAATGTTTATTATTCCTATTTATTAATAATATTTTAAGATCGATTTTATGTTGAAAACTAGGTTTTCAACAAATATGGAAAATATTAAATTAAAAAAAAAAAAAAAAAAAAAAGAATCTTGTTGAACTATTTTCATCAACAACCTCCAAAAAGGAAAAAAATCATTTAAACATCATTAACAAATCAATAACATCACATCAGTTCCAAAGCATGAAATATATATATATATATTTAAAAAAGGAAATTATATACCTTGGAGTGATGACCATAGTCCAGACAACTGGAGGCTCTTGCCAGTGGGTGGTGAGTTGAATTCCACTATCTGTGCCCATGCATGAGGCAGCACAAGAAAGGAGAGGGAAAAAGAAACATTTTTCTGTACAACCCAGTGATGCTGCATAGGATGTCACAAAGTCATTGATGTTGGCAGAACACACCTGGTTGAGGAGGAAGGGCACAGATAGGGCTTTACGAAAGCGTCTTCCAAATTCTTTTGGTGTCAAGTTGCTTGCAGACATGTTGATTAAAATAATTCTTTACATGATTCTGGAATATAATGAAAAGTATTATATGATTGGAATAAATGATTCATAACAACAAAATCCTATTTATTCAATTACATTCCTGCTTCAAAGCATCAACAAAAAAAATCTTGTAACATCCTAATAAAAGATAATAAATTCAAAAAAGAAAGTAACTTTTTTCATTTCACAATATATTTATTTATAAATCATTCAAATGTAAGTAGATAGAAATATTACTTAAAATATTAATTTTCTTATTTCATATATTCTATTATGAATGATTGCCTCTTTCATCATAATTTTTATTGATATAAAATTTTAGAAATTCTTATTCGTGTTACAATTGAATCAAGAAAGCCTTTTACGAAATTAACTCCTTTTTGTAAAATACCAACTGAATTTATCTTCTGCATTTAGTAGATTCTCAAATATATTACAAATATCAAACAATAAATTAATAGTAACTTAAAATACATAGGAAGCTAAAATTTGAAACAATAAGGGGAGTTAATAATTCTAATAGGTACATGCAATGAACTGCTGATTATCATAGAATAATCATAAATTAAGAATCTTTTATTTTTAAATGGAGAAAAAAAAATTAATATTGCACAAATGAAAAAAATTATGGACACCAATCAAAGAATTCTTAATAATTGCAATCTATGTAAATCAAAAATTGGGGTACTTTTCTATTTCACCAGCGTAAATCTCGTCAAGCAGGCTTTATTGACAACAACACACAGTAAACACATATTCTATTTTTGCATTGGTCGTATAATTTTTGGCGACTTTATCGCTTGCTTCGACGAAATGGGAAAAGTACCATAATTATTTCAGAATCATTAACACAAAGACAAATAATTCCTCCTAAATTTTGTCAACCAATTTTTAATAAAAAACTACTAAAACTTTTAATAAATCATATATAAAGACATTTTATATTAAATTAAAAAATTTTAGTATATTAAAATTTTCAATAATTATAATTTAACTTCAACATTCATTACCCCTTCCCCAAAAAAGTTATTTAAATTACTGTCTCATATAGGTAAGTATCTTCATATACATATGTATGTATACATGCTCTAATACAAATGGATGCAAATATTATCCACATTTATATGGCCACAGATAAGCATTATATTTAAATAATTAAAAATAAAACCTCTAGATTGTCAAAGTAATAGCTTTAATTATTACTGGAATATGTATTCCTTTTAGCACTCTTTTTCCACAGCTATTTTTGAAAAATATTATAATGTTTGTCTTCTAAAGATAATCATTTTTACTCACAGAGATTAAAAAATCTGTCAACATGCAAAACGTTAAACAGTATGAGTAGCTTAGATTTGCTAATACAGAACTAACAACTGTCATTTCGAAAGTAATAAATAAAATATAACACATAAAATTTAAGAAGCATTTTATTTGGCTACAATGATTTATTGTTGCAAAAATTAAAAAAAAAAAGACACTCCAGAAAATAAAGTTTAGAAATGAATAGAAATGTGCTATTGAAAATAAATAACAAAAATGACATTTTCTGGATTTGATTATAACTGTTTAGTTTAAAATTACAAGAATTTGGTGCGGTGGAATTTGTATAATTTAACTCATAAAATCAATAATTTTGCCAGTACTCAATAAGCAAAACTAGTACCATATGTATACCTTATTCAACCCTACTTCATCGCATACACACCATTAATTCAATATTAAATCATTTTCAAGAGCTTCAATATAAAAACTATGGGATCAGTTTTAATAAACGCTTATTGCTTGGGTTGCTATACAGTAATAAAAAAAATCACTCGAAAATAAACCAAAGGTTTATATTTTCATATTTTTGAAAGAAAGGTGAATCAGGAGCATTTAATCAAGAAAATGTCATTTCGATTCATTTCACATTCATATTAAAATACTATGATTACCGTATTCTAAAACCGTTATTTTTCTGTCGGACACAGGTGTTACTCTTCAGCTTAAATATTGACGCCTTGATAGAATATATACCTTCACAAGCAATTTATATTGCACTAAAAGTTATTTTTTGAGCAACAAATTCGAAAAAAAACAAACAAAACCAACATAATAGTAAGTTCGAAATACACTTCTCAAATTTTTAGAATTAAATATTACAGAAGTAATTGATTGTTTGATTGGATTATTATAGATATTATTCATCGGAAAAATAATTTATATGGGCTATTAAGTGCATTTATTTTCTTTGGCGTTTTGAATGACATAAGCCAAGCACATCAATGTTCAAGTTAAATTTAAAGATTTCAGTTTCATTTGCAATGCTAAACAGATGAAAATAGGATAAAGGGTTTTAGATTATAACAGACAAAGGAGAGCTCTACAGATTTTCTCCCAGAATGCTGACAAGTATTTTTAAAAAGCTTTTTAAGTAAACTATCTTCCCCTTTCATTCTAATTAGCCACCCAAGGGCCTATTATTTTAAGTGAGGCGTTTAAGCGTACTTAAAGCACTTTTCAATTTTTTATCGTTTGCTTCAATTTTAATTACTTTTAGCTTAAATATATTCAATTATATAATTTGTTTCCTTTAATTTTAATGTCGGAAAAGTTTACTATTGTCTATTTCTCGATATTTCATCGTTTATTTCAACTGTTATATTTAATGGAGTAATTTAATAATAATTATAAGAAAAAAACGCTCCGTGGATGGCTACATTTGTTCTCTGTAAACCTTTACATATAACTTTTTTTTTTTTAATTTGAGATCATCAGAAAGTTTTTACTAAAAAAATATTGAACACAAGAACAACGAAAATCAAAGATCAAAACTTACTATCTCTCAAAATAAACATGAGAGTTACAATTATACAAACATAAATACAGTTATTAAAATAAAGTGCAAAATAGTAATCTAAATATGCTGAAATATAGGATTATGAAATTAAGAGTTATCAAAGAATTGAACAATCGTTGTCCCAACAAATAGCTCTTTTAAAAATATTTCTCTTCATTATTTGTAGTGAAAATAGGAGGATGGCTAATTTCTTCTTTGCTTTTTCACTTTCTAGAAATGTCATTCATTAACTAAATGGTTTTGTAGAATATGGAGCTACAAAGGCTATTACCTCTTGTGTCATCCATAATACTGTTATTATTGGATAGGAATTAAATTGAATCTGAAATTAAAGAAAAAAAGAATATGACTTTAACTGTGATTGTCGGCTCCGTTCCTGTTTGTAACCTCAGTATTTGTAAACAGTGTTTTGCATGTATTTGCGTCGTATAATATCCGATCCTTCTTAAATAAACCAAAAAGAAAACAATTTATCGTGTTGGTGATCATTCTTATTATAATTTTAAAAATGAACCATTCCTGCATACGCTTTCTTTCTATGACCGTTAAGAATACGAATAACTTACTTGTGCGGAATTATATTTCAAAGAAAGTTATCCGAAAATCTTTTCATTTGGTGAGTTACAGTTACATTTTTCGTTTTCTGAGTAAAGTGAACAAACTTAATAGTTCATCGGAAGTCACCGAAATTTTATTGCAGGCTGAATCTAAGTGATAAAATCAAAATATGGTATTTTTTTGTGAAATAATTCTGTAATATGTCGCATTTGTTAAGATTCTGTTATTAAAAAAGGATAACAATATGCATCACATTTAAATAACTTTTTGGGGGGTTTCTTTTATAAATTTATTTTAATCTTTCCAATGTTTGTTCAAAAAATGTTACATAATTTTAAAAATATATATTGTTATTATTTGTGAAAAAAATATCTCTGAAGTCTTAGTACATCAAGAAACAGTATCAAAAATATGTTTCATCTGTTATGTAGAGGTATTTTGCTATATGGATGGACTACTGAATTGTATTGTACTAAAAACATAATTATATGCATAATTCTTTAATTGTTTATCAACTTTGTCACACTTGCTTTTTTTAAAAAAAAAAAACATAAGACTATCCTTGCCAAATTGGCATACCAGGATATCTATCTTGAGGAGTTTCTTTCTTCTGTATAATTTCCTTTTAAACTGTGGTATAGCGTAAGACGTGCAAAAGGGGCTATGGCCCCTGGCAGCATTGATGAGGAGGGTGGTGAAGAGCAACTGAGCCAGCTAATTTTATCTGCAGCATCAGGCTGAGGTCATAATATCAGATAATTGTATTGTCACTCGGACTACATAGATACCTATGCAGAATTTCCAAGGTAATTGAACTAGTGGAAGTGGTTCAAAATAGGGCTGTAAGATTCGACTTAAACAAATATACTTACATTTATGTGAAGTTAAATAAAAGCTTGTCAAATATTTTATCCAAAATAAGAAGATAAATTTCACTTTTTGAACTTCAATACTCATGTGGCTGGCAGCGATCCACTGTTAATCACAATTATTGTGTCCATTTTCATTTTATTCTCATTGTCCTTGAATAACTCATAGATATGCCAGTGATTAGGTGACATCTAATATCTTCAACTTTTTTTTTACTTGAGGTTACTTTGAGGTGCAGCATTGATATTGCTTATTTTATACCTTAATAAAATTTTACATATGCTTAAATTTGTTAGCCATTGTAAAGTCAAGTTTATTTTTGTTTATACAATATGTCAAACGTATAGGAGTGTTAAGGTAAATTTTTGTTTTGTTAATGTTTGAACTTTTCAATGACTTTGTGGTTTTGCATATGTTGAATGTTATTTGTTTTAATGTTAATTTAATTTGTTATTTAACTATAAGTAATTTAATTTTTGCGTGTATATAATGCATTCATGATATTTTTTTTATTTCTATAGGGTGATGGGGGGTAGCAAATTTAGGATTAAAAAAACTAAAAAATCCATGATACACCACTACATGCAAAGTAACCACAAAAGTTCTGAAAAAGGGGTAACTAAAATTTAAATTTCAAAAACAAAAAATTTTCTCTTCTGTTAGCTTACTTTTCAGGTAATTTGTTTGCATTCTAATGGCTAGAAGTATTATGTTCCTTTTATGATTATTTTTTACCTTTTATTACTAATTTTTTTTTAAAAAGTTCCTTGCATTTTAATTTTTAATCAGCATATACTTCTTTTTTCTGTAACTCAAGCATGATATTTCATTAAAATATATGAAACTGAATTTTGATCAGAAGAATAAGTTGATGTCTAGATTATTCTTGGACCATTGTATAAAGACCATTGACCAGCACGTAAAGGAATATGCATAGCATTTTTCCAATCATAGTATCAAAATTTGCTTTCATTACTCAAATTTTAACTAGTTGTTTTCAAGTTCTAATTAGAATGTACTTTTTTAAAAGGATTCCACATTATTTTGTATCAGTTTTTATAGCTTTATTCTTTATAGAATAATATCTTTATTATTGTATTTATAAAAAAAAATCATTTTTTAAAGATATACTTTTATTTTCTCATCCATACTCAATAATGATATTATCCATAATGTAAATTGTTACATTTATCCATTCTGAGATGCTTTTCTAAATTAAATGTGTTTAATCATGTATACTGTATAAAAAAATCTGTTGTATAAAAATAAATCTTTCCAATGTTTGTTCATAACATTTTTTTAAAAAAAATAGCTACATAATTTTAAAAATGTAATGTAATTATTTGTTTAAAAAACATCTCTGAACCCTTAGTACATCAAGAAACAGTATCTAGTATTTGAAAAATATATTGCTAGTATTTGAAAAATATATGTATTGGTGTACATAAATTTTTTGTGTAAAAAAAATCAATTTGTCACTGTGTTTTCAAAAAAAAAAAAAATTGTTTTCAGAAACTTTTCTTTTGGTTTAATAACCTTGAAAACATCCCTCCCTCTAATCCTTCTTTTGACCATTTTGATCTTAATAAGTATGTAAGTTATAAAAGACCCTGTTTATAATTTTTTTTAAAATTTGAGTTAAAATTTTATTATTAGTTTGTCAACTATGGGAAACATTTTCTCATGTGTAGAACTCAATTTTTTAAAGTGTTAGATAACATTTAAAATAACAGAATTCAATGTATCGAGAAATAGGTTTGTCATATTTAGACTGAAACTAATTAATTATTTTACATTCATTTCATGAACTTTTTAAAACCATACCATAATTTTAAAAACTTCATATAAATGGAAATCCTAAAATAATATATGATATTTAAATTTATTGTTATATTATTATAAGGAGAAAGAGAAAAGATGATAGAGAACTCATAGAAAGAAATTAAAATTTGTTTTTTCATAAAAGAACAATGAATGATTTTTTTGTCCAAAAAAGGATGAGTTTTTTTTTTTAAAAATACAACTGTTGCAAATGTCTGAGTAGTGTTATAAAAATTTAAATAAATATGTTATTCAGAAAGTTACATCACTTGTAAAAATACTTAACATAAAAATTAATTTTTAGCAGATTGTAAGAGCTCCAGAGTATTTTATTTTGTTGTTGTAAAAAGTACTTATTATTTATCCAGAATGTTTAAGTAATCAATAAAGCCAAATTTTTTATGAAGAATAAATACTAAAATCTAGCTATATGTACAAAATTTAGGAAACTAAATAACTCAGTTGTGTAGATAAGTTATGAGAAAATTTTTATTTAGATTAATTTTTTATTCATTTTTTTTTTACAAAATGTTATTTTGGAAATATTTCCAAAAGTAGGGAGATTATTCTTATGGAATATTGCAAGTATTTGAAAAATATATGTATTGGTGTACATGATATATGGCATTTTGTTGTGTATTATGTTTTTAATTACAGACATTTTGCAGTTAAATTATGCTAACTTGTCTCTACACAATTGTTATAATTTCTGATACATGCTTTTTATTATAATCTTTAGCAACCAAAATTATATAGCAGGATTCATTATTGGTCTGAAAAGGAGCAGTCACAAAAATTGGAAAAGAAGAATTTTTTTTTTATTCCATAAAATAAATTTGTTTAATAGTGATGTGACAAAAAATGGAATTTCTGTTATCAAATGTGATTTTCTTTCCTTATGAAATGACAATTTTTACTTACAAATTATATTAAAGTATTTGGAGCAATCTAAGAGATTAATGCTTAAATAATCTGAAAGACAAGATGCATATGTAAATTTTAAAAAAGCGAAAAGGACACTCCTCAAAACCTGCTCTAGAATGAAACGCATATTATATATATATATGTACACACACCATTTATTTTGGCATGTATTACGTGCCTATAATTTCTAGCTACATTTTTTAGGTAACTATATTCTCAGTATTACTTCACCCTTTTCTTCAGGAAGGAAAATGTGTCTGAAAAAATTGAAATGTTCATATGGTAAGTGAAATGTACTCTTATCTTTTGAAGTTTTTCATAATGAGGGATTATTGCAGTTTTTGGAACAATGGCATAGTTAATTGACAAGCGATAAGGGAAATAATATATATGGCGAGAAAATGCCTGAGGGAGTAAATAATTCTAGAAACAGAGTGAGTGGTAGAATATAATTCAATGTATTACATTTTTGAGGGAAAAAAAAGAGGAGTCAAGACACAATTTGGGAAAAGAACACTCCCGACCCGAATGAATTCGCAAAATTAGGTGTCAGATGTTTATTCTTTCTCTGATTATTTGAAGTGAACATCGAAGGTTTTAGTAAATCGCATTTGTTTTAGTTGAAATACAATTGGCCTTGTGTTCTAATGGTAAATATGACTCCTGCCAAACGAAGCAAACATAGTGCTAGTTTCAAATGCCAAGTCATTCGATTTGCGAAATAAAATGGAAATCATGTTGCAGCAAAGATGTTTGTTGTTGGTGAAAGCGCTCCATATGTGAGTAGGTAAAAATGAAATATTAATAATTAATATGTCAAAAAATTAATGTGCTTTGCGAAATTGCCTATCCAACACGAAAGTGTTCGTAATCTAATCCTAGAAAATCACCGTAAGAGATTAATTTTAACGAGATCAGTATACTCTTATTTGCCTTAAAGTGGGCAAAAAAGAATACAAACGAAAGTGAAAACTTTAAATCAACTTTGAATTGATGTATTCAGTTTATGGCGCAGAATAACTTCGTTCTACGAAGAAAAAAAAAAAAGTTTCGTAAAGCTTCCGAAATATTTTAACAAAGAAGCTATGTTTCCTAAAGTATGTTATAAATCTACGAAAGAAAATAACTGTCCATTATTGGAAATATAGATGAAACTCCAGTAATGTTTGATTTGATAAGAAATAAAAATAATTAATGTGAAAGGAACAAAAACAGTTCATACAAAAAGACAACAGGTCATAAAAAATCTCACTTCACTATAGTGCTTTCCTTTTTAAAGGATGATTAGCAAATTAAAACCCACGGTTATTTTTAAAAGAAAGGCGATACCAAATTGTAATTTTTCATATGGTGTTTTCATTCATATTTACGAGAAGGAATGGACAAAAATGGTGCAAAACTGTGGATAAGAAATGTTTGACAGAAACGTCTTGGTGCCTTAAAAGTCCAGAAAGTCTTTTAGTTTGGAACATGTTCAGATCCTATTTAACAGACAATATGACGAAATTGATGAAAGAGTGAGGTGTTGAAATGGCAGTTTTTTCAAGCTTATTGATTGATTAGTTTTATTAACATTGTACTAGAAGCAACGCAAGGACTATTGGCAGGATACCGAGAGAACTGAGCTCACCCAAAGGGTTTAGAGCTACAAATAGGCCCCGGGTGACAATTATCCCCGCACTCAGCTTTATTTTACGAAAAAACATAAGATATTACATAGTTTCGAAATCAAAGGTAAATAAAATTTACAGTGTATGCACAGAGCAGAAAATGTACATGATTGGAATTAAAAAAAACAAACTAACAGTAGGAATTTTCTTGCAGAAATAAGATGCATAATAAGCCAAATGGCACAACACAAAAGCATCCACAAACTCGTAAACAAAAATAAAGTGGTAGACAAAAATATGAACATATATATACAAGATATACAATTATAATTACTTAATAAGGAAGATTTGAATATTAAGGAAGGTAGTAAAAAGCTGAAACAATTAAGAAATTTGTTGGATAATTTTGCTAGCAGTAAGAATACAGGATTTAAACTTGAAATGCAACTAAGGATTTTTACACGTGGACTTCAACAACTTAGATTTCGCTTCAACAATAGAACATTTTGAATGAGAATCCCTTGTAAAAGGGCAAGAGAAACAGTCAAAAAGAAGCTTATTTTTAAAAATCATAACTATATGATATAACGAGGGGCAAAGACATTCAGTCCCTCACCACCAGTGACAGCCAGCTTTGCGAAGAAATCCGCGGCTTCGTTATAATAAACTCCGACGTGGGCCCTCATCCAGTGTAAGTTGTATTGAGCAGAATAAGTTGCTAATTTTTTTTTAATAGTGTTTATAAAAGTCGATTTATTTTTGGTACTCTGCAGTAGCAATATTGATGATAAATTGTCGGAATAAATAGAAACTTTGAAGTTATGAGAGACGGTCCGCAAAACGGCAGATCCGATTGCCTAAAGCTCGGCCTGAAAAATCGAATCCTATTTAGGACATCCTGCTAGAAGACACACCCAGTTTTGGAACCCATCCATTTCCCATTCGGAAGGCTAAGAAAAAGAATTTGTTTTTCTAGACGGAATAGCTCTCAGTGAAATATTTGATTCGGATGTGATATTATTAATCAGGGGTGAAAAGTTTGGAATTATGTTGCTCCATATTTGATATTTAAGAAAGTATTGTATTTAAGAAAATGAAATTTTAGAGGAAGATGAATGGGAGAAACCCGGCAAGCACCTACAAAGTAGCAATTGGAGACGTTCTAATAGGCCTTGGTAATTTTTAAAAGGTAAATTCTATGAATGGTGTTTAACTTAGTAATTTGAGAGGAGTTTAGATACCCCCCCAACCCCTGCACCATAGACAATAACAGGTTATATAACAGATAAGTACCATAATTTATAATTTTAAGAATTGAAATCACCGAAGGAAGTCCTATTAAAATTTAACGAGAGATTATAAATTTTTTCCTTTAAGATAATTAATATGGGCACTCCAGGAGACACAATAACTAAAACGAGTCAATCACAATAATTAAATATTTATAAAATTTTTTAATTTTTATGTAAGAATTCTTTAATTTAAAAATGAGTTTCGTCTGAAGACGTTGCCACCGCAGACTCCCTTTTTATGGATTGACGGGCATCTAAACACAAACGAGACGGTTTTCTCAATCGAGATCTCCTACCTTAGCCTTGCCAGTTGTTCGTCAACTAGACCAATCAAAATATTAGAATTATGCTCTAGGTCTCTTCTCGAATTTCTTGAAGAATTAACCGCCAGATCATCCACAAAAGCTTGAACTGAAATGTTTTCGTAATTAATTTCCAAAGTAGAATTAAAATTTAAATTCCACAGAGCGGATGCAAGCACCGAACCCTGAGGATAGCACTGGGTAATTAGTAACTTTATCGTAAAATTATTATTAGAAAAAAATAATATGTCGATTTATTAAGTAAGAGTAAATAAATTTTTGAAAACAGATCGGAAAATAAAGATTTCTAAAAGTTTTGAATAGAACAAACCAATCTATATTGTCGGACGCACCTTTAATATCGATAAGAGTAACAGCAACATGCTCTGTAGATCTTTTGTTATACGAAATAAAATGGAAAATTGCTTCGTCACAGCGAAAATTTTCTTTGAAATTAAATTGAAGTGGATAAAGAATATTGTTTTGATGAATCCAGAAATTTAGTCGATTCACAAAAACACGCTCAACAATTTTTCCCTAAGGTTGGTAATAAACAGATCGGTCTGTACGATTTAACGGATGACGGGTAATTATTAGATTTAAGTAGGCGTTTCAATTTAGCGTCTTTTAAATTATTTGGAAAATAGGAAAATTGCACATATAAATTTCACTAAAAAGCTAGGGAAATTAGAAAAAAATAAGCTTCAAAATCCAAAAAATCAACGCCGGGAGCCTTCCCACCGCTAAGATTCTTAAAAACCAAAGATACTTCTTCGTTGGAAACCTCAGAGGAGACGCAAACTCCTCAAAATTAATATCAAGTCTTCGCGGACCCTGGGAAAAGAGAACGTATTAGAAATTCATATTTCTGCTTTTGAGAGATATTAGAGGAACCAGGAATTATGACCTTAAGGGGCGAGATAACGGTCTTGACAAAGGCAACTCTGAACTTCAGGACAAAGTTTTCATTGTTGGTAATGCAGAAGAGTTCCCAGGCCTCGTGTTTACCCGCAAGAATTTTCGTTTTATATAGAGATCCTCATTTTTTTATATTGTAATTGTAATTTATCTATTTCTCTTGGTGGAAAATTATTTTTAACTGAATATATTATTTTCCTTTTAAGAGCGTTTAATTTATTTCTAAAAATTTTTAAATTGTTGTTTCACCAGGTGAAAAACAGAGTAGTAAGAACCCGAGTCGTCGAAAAGATTCGAAAGCGGACGACCGGATGGTTGAAATCAATAAAGTAGCTGGTTATATAGAATTCCGAATTAATTCAACTGTTTGAATAAGTTTGGGGCAGGATTTCTTAAAATTTTTCAGAAATTTATTGGTATCGTATTTAGTTTTTAAATAAAATTCGGAAATATTAGGAGGATCGAAAAGTAATGTCGTTTTTTTACATTAATTTTAAACAGATAAATTTTAACCAAGTTTTTATTTTTAATCAATGATATAATTACCCTCGTTTTCAACAACCTTTTACTATCTAGTGTGCAAATTTTTAATGTCGTATTGGTAAAAATCAAATGCTTTTTATGAAAAATATCTGGAGATGGTATTTTGGACATCATCTGCATTTTCAATTTTTTTATCACTTGGAAAATGTAGTGATCGGAATAAATGGAAATCCGAAAGCGCAATATTGGGGGAGAATGGTGAGTGAGGCAATACCTCCCATCCTAATTCATTAATTTTCTCCAGGATTCGTCTTATGCAGTGCGGTCTTGCATTATCGTGTTGCAGAATAACACCTTTTCTGTTGACAATCGCTGGGCAATTTTCAATTAAAGATTCACTTACAATTATTAACAGTAAAGATCTTTATTCACAGTTTGTATAGGTTTCAGCACTTCAAAATGAACGCACCCACGAATACTCCACCAAACACAAAAAAGCAACTGTTGCGTTACTACCCTTGTGAAACTCAAAAAGCATACAATGCCCGATATGTACCTCTTCTGGTGTTTGGCTGACCATTTCACCTAAAACTGCAAAGAAAAAAAGAGGGAAAAAATTAAGATTTAATTATTCACGAGTAAACAAGTCAATCCAACCTTAAAATGTTTTTAAAACGACTTTGAAGTACATAATGATCTGATAAATGACTAACGAATATCGACATCCGTATAAACGACATAACTTTCCGCTCCCCCTAATATTTAAATAACATCGCAGATGCACACCCACGAACTGGTGATCGCTCAGAGATTCCAGGTCCGAAACCTCCCACCTATCCACCAAATAAAGAATGCTATTAGAAATCGAAGAAATATCTGATCACCTACAGTGGCACAAACAATTGAGGATACACCTTACTTTTACTTGATAAATCCAACTTTCAATCAAAATAACACCTTAACCAGAAGTGCAAACGAATTTTTATTCTTAGACATAACAAAAGGTTTAATTAACAGTAAAAATAAAGAAAAATCAACGACAAAATTCTAAAATAAAACTTTTTAGAGGCATTTCAAATAAACATAAGCAGATTTTTACCTCAAAAAATTGAGGATACACAAATGAAATTTTTGTTTAACTACCACTTGATTTCTTTTTGCTTGCTACTAATAATCTAAGCTTGGGAAATTTTATCCTAAACTTTTTCAACTGTTATTTCTGTCTTTTGAAGTTGGTTATGAGAATATAAAGCTGTAATTTTAAATGGAAAACGGCTCCTCGGAAAGAGACTAGTATTGATGTAAGAAAATTTATATAAAGGTTATTTAAGAAGGGGAAATCTTATCGTGAAATAGCTGAAATTGTCGGTAGAAGTCACTCATGTGTCCAGAAAATCATTGGGAAATTTAAACGCGATGGATTAATTCAAAATAAGAGTGGAAGAGGAAGGAAAAGTATTCTGAGTGATGTAGCTAAAAGGAAAATTTTAAAAGATATCAAGATTAATCCTAAACTGAGTGCAGTCAAACTAGCTACAGAAACTTCTCGAATAATCTGCAGAAGTGTAAGTGCTGAAACTGTTAGAAATGTGATTAGACATGCTGGATATAGCAGTCGAGTAGCTAGAAAGAAACCTTTCATAAGCTTACAAAATCAGAAAAAGCATTTGGAGTTTGCAAAAACTCATCAGTTGAAGACAGAAAACTTTTGGAAGAAAGTTATATTTAGTGATGAAAGTAAATTCAACATTTTTGGAAGCGATGGTCGTCACACCGTTTGGAGAAAGCCGAACACCGCTTTGGATCCAAAAAATTTACGTCCTACAGTTAAACATGGTGGTGGCTCC
The DNA here is from genome assembly GCA_019974015.1 of Nephila pilipes. NCBI lineage: Eukaryota > Metazoa > Arthropoda > Arachnida > Araneae > Nephilidae > Nephila > Nephila pilipes. The sequence goes on along the minus strand of BMAW01041703.1, from coordinate 998,553 downwards.
GTCATGGTTTGGGGTTGTATGGCTGCAAATGGGGTAGGAAATTTAGTTTTTATAGATGGTATAATGGATCATAAGCTTTATATAGACATACTCCGCAACAATCTTAAAGAAAGTGCACAAAAATTGGGTTTAGATGGAAATTTTATATTTCAGCACGACAACGACCCCAAACACACGGCACGTAATGTCAAAATGTGGTGTCTTTTTCATTGTAAACAGCAATTGCACACACCGCCACAGTCCCATGACATCAATGTCATAGAAAATTTGTGGGCCACACTAGAAACAGCGGTCCAAAAACACCAGATTAGAAACAAAGCCCATTTAAAGCAAGTGTTACAAGAAGAATGGGATAAAATATCTCCAGATACCACTAAAAATTGGTCGAATCGGTACCAAGACGTTTGGAGGACATTATAAAAGCCAAAGGACATGCAACAAAATACTGATACTGTCTATGCATGTAATATATCGAAAAAATTTCATTGGTGTATCTTTAATTTTTTGAGGTAAAGATCTGCGTATGTTTACTTCAAATATTTGTGAAACTTTTGATTTTAGATATTTTTTTGTTGATTTTCGTTATTTTTACTGTAAATTAACCCTTTTATTACGTGTAAAAGTAAAAATACGTCTTCTATTCTAGTTAATGTGTTATTTTCATTAAAAGTTGGATTTATCAAGTGGAAGTAAGGTGTATCCTCAATTGTTTGAGCCACTGTATGTGAGCCTCAAAAGTAGAACCCAATTCTGGTAGATTTAAGAAATTAAATTTATGTTGTAAGGCGATATCGACCAAAGAAATCCCCTGGGTATCAGTAAAGTCATAGCCCCAAATGTTTGACCTCGCATTGAAAACTCTCGTCAGGAGAAACTAGGGTTCGAAATTTTATAAACAGAACGTTCCTTTTACATAGTATCAAAATCATCGTGATGAGGGAAATATAAATTTATTAATAGAATATAGAAAGTTTTTTAAATTTAAGTAAGACACCTATTGTGTGTGTGATCGGTTTTATTAAATAATTCGGGGTAAATTAATTTATTCAAAAAAACAGTGAGACATTTATTTTTAAATGAGAAATATCGAATTGATCCGGAAGGGGGGGGTAAAAGAATATTAAAATTAAGATAAGGGTCTTGAATTTGCAGAAGATCGGATCCGAGTTCCGAAGCGACTACAAAGGCCAGGAGATGCGCAGCCCGCGAGTGATTAGCATTCACTTGCAAAATATTTATTTTTTCAACCAGGGGTACGAAAAGCGAAAGAACTGATGACCAAAGTCAGTGTGGGAACAAGTGAGAAAATATTACAAACCAAAATCGGTATGACTAAAAATAAACGCTTTATGATTTTTCAATCTGGGACAGTTCTTGTCCCATCACCCGTGATTAAGGTCGTGGTTAGTTCCAAAACACTGGATATTTGCATAACAGTTTATGCATCTCAATATGTATGTAGTTTTGTCATGAGACTCCGTTGATCCACATCGGTAGCAAATTGGATTCTTTGCACAAAGGTTTTTTATGTGTCCAAATCCCCCTCATTTCATACACTGCATGATTCGTATAAATAGATCAATTCTTGCTCATTCAAAGTGAAGGTATAAGTGAGACAAATTCTTTATTTTGTGTAAAATTTGGGATCAACTGTTATTACCCAATTTGTTCCTCATTTGGTTTTAATTGGAAAGTTAATTTTTAAATTGTCATAGTTGAATATTTCATTTTTCTGAATTAAAACCTCTTTTAAGGAATCGGCATTATAGGATGCATTTACTCCAAACAATATAAATTGTGGAGTAGCCTTATATCATATTTTCTTAGAGATTCGACCTTTCTGAGTTCCGATTCTAGTAACTGCACATCATTCTCATTTAGTAGGTCGATAGCCAAGCCTCCGTGACTAATGTTGATGTGGGTTACTTTTAGTGATAATTCTTTTTAATGAGTTCTGAAGTAACTTTATTTTCAACTGAATTAAAAATTTCATCATTGGGAGAGTGGACAATCACGACCCTTGACGGCTATTTCTGACGGACAACATAACAATGATTGTCAAACAACGTAATTATAAGCGTCGGTCAAGTGACGAGGGTGACATCTGAGTGGGTACTTCTCTCTCTCCAAACTTCCATACTACACCAATGAGAGGATTTGAGTCGCTACACATTTAACGTGCGTCAACCCTGGGTACACTGCTGGTTTTTAGTGACATAAGGGATCGAACACGATTCGATGAAAACCGCCTTTAGTTCAACCTTTAGATGTGTGTATCAATAAGCCATTCATAGGGAAATTTAAAACGACAGTGTAATACTTGCATATAGATGTTAAAACGTTAAAAAGCACTCATAAAAGAGGCCAAAGGCATCATGCTAGTCTAGAAATAGGTGTCATCCTCGTCACTTGACCAAGGTTCAAAATTACGAGGTCCGTCGCCAATAGCCCTCGTGTTGCTTCTCGTGCAACGTTAATGAAAACTAAACTAGTCTAGAAATAATGTGTGAATGGATAAAAAAAGCATGTGATGAAATTAAACCCGACTTACGTCAAAATTTATTTAAAAAAATCTAGTATATCAAACAATTTAGAAGATGATTATTTATTTATGGATCAGAGTAACAGTGATGGTGAAGATGAAACAGAATTCAATGATGTTCAATGTATATACAGGGTGTCCAGCCTTAATGTGACCCAATAGCTAATTCCCGAACCGTTCGGTTTAGATATGCACTTCCAATTTGAAAAATGTTTTAAAAAAGGTAAAGAATGTTTTTACGTGCTTTTCGAACCAAAAAACCCATTTACAAAAAAATTACAAAAATTAAATTTTTATACGGTTCCCAGGTCCTGTCACTTGTATTTAGGAAAAGATGCATGACACAAAAACAAAGTAAACACAAAAAGTTTCATTTTATTACGATAAAAACTGACCGAGTTATGCCTACATAAAGTTGAAGCATTTGAATTGCTCAGAAAAGGGGGTCGTATATAGATTGAGTTTAGAGAACAGTAATTCACTATTTACAGAAAGAGCAAAAGAAAAATATCATAGTAATATTAAAACATCGTAGTAAACATCATAGATTGACAATTTGTATTGCTGTATGGCAAACAATAAAAGTTAAATTAAAGAAATACAACTTGTACTGAAAAAATTAAAACAGCTAGTTTTAACAAATAGCAGCAAAAGAATACAGGATTTGCCGTTCAAATTATAGCGTAATGTAGAATGATGCGCCAATCATGAATCAGGAGCTTTATTATATCAGAATGACCACATTAACTTAAATAATGTTCAAAATGACTGCCTTCCTTAGAAATGCAGTACCGATCCCATGTCAGGAACAGCGCTTGTAGCTTCTGCAACATAGTTGGTGTCACAGACCTGCATGCCATGCTGATTCGATTGAGTAAATCGGATTTACTCGTGGATTCACGTTCGTACATTTTGCTTTTTAGGAAGCCCTAGAGAAAGAAATCCAGAGGACTTAGGTCTGGTGATCGCGGGGGCCACTCCTGTTGACCTCCGTAGCCGATTATTCGAGTGTCAAATGTCTGCGCCAAAAATGTACATGGTTGCGCAGATTTGTGTGCGGGTGCACCATCATGCTGGACACATGCGTGACAAATCCCTTAAGGAAACTTCATCTAAAAAATAGGCTAACGGTCCAGATAAAATTTCCGTGTATGATTCTGATGTTAAAGGTCCATCGAAATACATAGGGCCAATTAAGGTGCTCTTCCATATTCCGCACCACACATTCACGACCAACGCACTTGGTGGCGATTCGGTCGTATTAGCTGTGGGTTTTCGAGGGACCAATAATACGTATTCTGTGCCTTACGTAATAGTGCCTTGCCTCGAGAACTGGCATTCACCCGACCACAAAACTTCCTTCAAAAAATCTGGATTTTCATCCAGTATGTTTAACACGAAATTGCAAAAATCAAAACGACGCTCCTGGTCTCCGGGCATTAGTTCCTGTGCCAAGACTGGACGATAAGGATATGCACCGTACGTATGTAATATGTTCCACATCGTCGGTTTTGAGTAGGAACAAGCTTTGCTAATATCCCGGACACTACTTTCAGGAAGAGCCAGGGCATATCCTAGAACATCCTCAGCGGGTATCCGCAAGCCTGAAGGTGTGGCACAAGGAAATACGTCTATGATAACTCCCAGTTTTAACATATATATATATATATATATATAACCAGTAGCGTCACCAGAGATGCTCTGCTTTCATTCAGCACCCCCTCACGTTCACGCAAATAATAAAGTATATGGAGTGAGAAAATCATTTACAGTGATGAGTATATTTATATGGTGATGAATCATATTTATATGGAGTGAAAAATCATATTTACAGTGATGAGTAATTATTTGGGGGGGGGGGGGGGGGGGGGGGGGGGGGGGGGGGGGG
>BMAW01041703.1:962752-984123 GCA_019974015.1 Nephila pilipes | reverse complement strand
CCGACAAATCGTTGCTTTTGATGGACAAGAGTCCGGGTAACATTTTTTAATCCATTGTTTCGCTTGCACGGTGTTCTTACCCATTAAAAAACAATGTTTTATCAGAACACGAAACTCGGTTTTTTCCATTTTTTAAACAAACTACAAAACGACTTTACTCCTACCTCGATAACTCAGCTGTTTCTGGTCCGATCGACTTAAAATTTTGACACGTTTCAAGCAAAGGTTCGTACTCTAGAAAGACCTGGTTACTGGTTTACTACGAGCGCCATCTCTGGGTTAGTCTCGGGAGTTATTGATTGATGTGTTATTTATACATATTTACTTTCCATTACTTTGCGTTTCGACCTTTGCGCCGAAACCCTTGTTTAATTTTTTTTTTTTTTTTTTCATAAGTGAGGAAATTTGATGTGAAGTTTAATTAAATATATTTTTTTTTTATTTAACTGCATGTCAGAAGCATGAAAACTTTTCTAAATCTGTATCTGATTAATTTATTGTTTTTTGGCAGTTTTCAACCAGTAGTGAAAAAATAACTACCCATTAGTTTCCTCTATTAGTAGGAAACTAGTGGTACGGTAGTTTTGTACACTTTACTTGGTTGACAATATAGAAGCTTATTGAAGAATAAAATAGCAGTATATTGAAGGATATATTAAGAATGTAATTTTCTATTGCTTTTAATTATCAGTGTTTTCTGAGTTTTTGGAAGAATTTTTCGGCTATTTTTTGAAACATAGCTGTTAATTGTATTTCTTAAAGTTTTTCGTTTTTCATATAACATTGATCTTTTTGAATTTGTTTTAATATTAGGTTTTGAGATTTGTCAAGCATATTTATGTGAGATTGTATTGTATGCTTTAGATTGGACAAGATTTGTTTATATTTGTTCCGAGATTCAAATAATAGATAGCTTCTTTTTTTTTCTTGTCAAAGTAGACTTACAAGAAATTTAAGAGAAAACTTTCCCGGGAATTTTTTTTTCCTTATGTGTGGCATGTTATTAAAAAGGGAGTGATTTATCTAATGTCACACAATAAGCTATTGGTGTGTGGAGACCAAAGATTTTCTTATCTTCTAAATAATGAGTTTATTTATTTATTTAATTTTTTTGTAGGAAAAGAAGATTGATTTCCCTTATACTAATATTCAGTTCTATTTTTTAGTTTAGAGACTCATAATTCTTATTCCATAAAGTTTCTGTTTAAAGCACGTGAAGTGAATTTTGACTTTTCATGCTTTACTGAGTTATGCTGTCATTTGCGTATGTTATATAATGTGATGTATGCGTATATCGTTCACTTTAATGTTAAACTACGGGAGTACGGGGAAGTATCCCTATGGGATCCCAGCTTTAAGCTGTTTGCATATTGCAATTGATTTGTATCGTAAAAGTTTCATTTTTAAGTTTGAGTTTATTAATATGAGGGAGATTAATGTATTTTATTATTTTGTGAATGAGAGGCTCACAGGAAAAATTATGTCAAATGCTTTCTGAATATGTAGGTAAACCCCCACCAGTCGATTATCTGTTATTAGATCCGGAATATATACATTCAATTACTCCGAGGAGTTGGTGGGAAAAGCGGATAAGTTTACCCTGAAATCAGGCTTCTCAGGAATAAGGATATCTTTGTTTGAGGTGGGAGGTAATCTCTCTCTGCTTAAAATATTTTTTTTCCTCTTCTAGTTACTGAGGATGGGTAGGGGAATATAGGTCGATAAATATTAGAATGAGAGAGGTCTTCACCTGACTTAATAATTGGGACGATTGCTGTTATTTTTCGCTGTTGTGGGGAGCATCCACTTTCAAGCATGTATTTGGTTATATTATTTATTAAACAAATTATTTTAACAAGAAGATATTTTATCTCCCTTTAGTATTCCATTCATGTAGCTATTTTAACTTTAGTTATGTAATTGAAATTTTCTGATGCTTTGGGGTGAGTTAAGAAATTATTTTCTATAAAGTTGTAAATAATACGTGTTAATTGTTCTATCAGTGTGAATTGTGTGTATCATTCAGTTTCAATTGACTTTCTCATGATTGTAGGCTGTATACTCTGAATAATCTACTTGATAATGCAGTAACGTTGTTATATCTTTACAAATTAGACAGTTGTACATTTTTATAAGAAACATTTTTCCTACAAAATTAAAACAAAATCATTCCAAGTGAAGGCAATTAGTGAACTTAAATTAAGTTGAAATTTTTCATGTAGGTGCTGATTTCTGCTTTCTTCTGTTCGACACCCTTTCTACTTGACTGGATCACTAGACGGTATGTTCTGCGACTGGATTACGATCCTTCAACTCAACTCTTTACAGCGCATACTTTCAATATAATAACTCAGAAGAAGGAACTGACTTTCAGTGCATCAGATGTGACAGTACCCGACATACCCGGCATGCTTACATCATTTCATGCCAAGGGTAAGCCGTTGTTCGTAGATGCTGGTAGAGTACAAGATCCCGATGCATATTCTATAATGATGGGTTATGATAAGCCACTTGATTTAAAAATTTCCTCTGAACAAAAAGATAGTCAAGAACATTGAATTTTTTATTTTGTATATATTTTTCTTAGTTGATTTATTACCAATAAAATGTTAGTTATATTTGTTTGTTTTATTATCTCTTCATTTTCAGCTTCAAAAACTGTTTGAGTGATAGTCAGTGCGTTCTAATAGTCATTTAGATCATGCGCGTGTAGCTTCCATATATATAGTTCTCTGTAGGAACAATTTTTTCGAATACTTTCAGGTTTTAACAAATATTTAGCGGTAGCCGAGTGGTCATGGCAGTATTGTTTCTCGTCGTGGTTTTGAGCCCTGGCGCCAATAAAGACCCTTCGTGTAGCAGGGCTGATGCGTTATATCAGTCGAGGTTCATACGTTAGGTTGGTGTGGGAATTTGGGGAGTGAGGTGCCATCTCAAGAGTAGTACTCGTCATTTGACCGAGTTTCAAATTGACAATTACCCGCGTTTCGCGACATTAATAAAAACAATCAATTTATCAGAGACTCTCAAGGAATCAGACTATGAACTTAATAAGTCTTTTAACCATTCAATATGTTTAGGACTATCAGCTTGTGAGTACTTAATAAAAACAAGCTTTTATTCGAAATGAACATAATGTATTAATTATAAGTAAGAGTATTAACAAAATCTAACTAATATTTAAATTTGACTGACAAGGTCAGCGAATATTAAATAGAATTGTAATATCGACTACATTCGATTTTAATATCTCATCCATCTAGCCTGTTGCATCTTCTCATAAGTTCATAAAGAGCAAGTCTGTATCATAAAACCAGGTAATAGTGTTCTTTTCAGATCCTATCTGTTGCACGAACTTTAGGATTGAACCTCCGTTCATTGGAAGAAGAGGAATCTACAGAACAGAATAAAGTCATTCAAATTGTTCAAATAAACACAATACTTAAGATTATGTATATAATAGTATATTTTTATAAATATTAGAGTAAGAATGTTGAATTAATTAGATTTTTTTTAAAGATATGATCGTTGTGCATCCTCATCCTGGATAATCTAAAGAGCTAAAATTCGAATCTTGACTGCTGATAGGGCCGAAATACATTTCAATAGGACTGTAATTTTATTCTTAAAACACTGGATACATGTATCTTATATTGATTGGAATGTTAAAAAAAATTCAGAATTCTCGAAGACTTATTTATGAAGCATTAGAAGAGGCGATAATATTCATAATTCGGGCTAAATTAAAAATGTTATTTTTGAATTCTAAACAAACGTTTTGTGATATATTATAATTTCACTCCCAGCTTCAGAAAATTTAAAGGTTTTTTTAATTCTCTTTCTCTATTCGCTAAGCCAAAGCTGTATTTTGCTCTGTTATTTACTCAAACCTTGTTCGGTATAACAGCTCATGTTTCGGCTCAGAATTATTAATATAACTGGCAGTGAAAAGGGCAATATTTCTGTAACGTTTCAAGGTGTCGTTAGTCAATTGTTTCCTCATGCATCCCATCGACTACATATCAATAATGCTCGTATTCTTCTCTGAGGTATACAGAAGCTGCTCGGGAAAAAACAATTAAATTAAAAAACAATTCCTGTACTTCTACATGGCATTCTTTTCTTCATTGATATAATTCTTGTTTGTAGCAAGATGATGTACACTGCGCTGAAATGCGAATCATTTGCATATCTCATCCAGGTATATGCACGGTGAAAATTTCACGTGGTTTGGTGATTCCTTCATGATATTGCATTTTGAGTATCCAGCGTGTATGTCAAGAAAATAAAGGGATATACAGGATGTGTGTGTGGAAAAATTCGATAAATATTTATATTTGCAATATTGAGAAATTAAATTTCGAATAGTGAAATGACACTTAATTTCACTAATAAGGTTGATTATTAAATATAATTTAGTATAAAGATTACATTACTATAAACTTATGAATAAATAACTTAATGATTCTAAGAAAAGGAAATAGTTATGATTTATTCCTTTCTCTTATATCCATTGTTTATACAGAGCTGTCATATTTCCATAATTGCAAAGATCATAAGCATTATAATTTTAAAAAAAAGGAACGATGAATTTGAATTAAAATAAAGTATCCGACGGCCTAAATTATGATATTTCCAATAAATTTTTAAATTTATTTACTCTCATATCAGAATTTAGATAATTAAAATCAATGATTTTGATAGTTTTCCATAATTAAATTTAAGTACCGATAAAAAAAATCAAAGGATCTGGGCAGTCCGGAGAGATCGCCAACTGTGCGAGAAACATCGGTGAATTTTAAAACACCGCGAGAGCAATCATTTAGCCTCACAAGAATTGATCAGCGCTGTTGAAGACAATATGGACGGGATAAACTGGAGTGAATCAACAAAACGAATGCTATCTGAAAATAACCTCCGCAAATACGGATGAGCAACGTGAAAATCCGGTGGGCAAAATGAGATAATTTAATCTAGAAGGATCAAGTCAAACAGAAAGGAAATGCTGTACAGCATTCTTTTGTCTATCAACATTTCTTTTTAATGGGTTTTATTTAACACATATTGTAACTTTGAGTCAAAACTTTAACAGATTTTTTTCTCACATTTTAAAGCGCTCGATTGAGCTGAAATTTTCAATACACGATTGTTTTGGATGACAATACGATAATTTAATTTTTTTTTTATAAAAATTGATCAAAAGAATTATTTAAAGAATTAAATTTTACGTCAAGTTGCTCGCTAAGTTGCCATATTCGTCGTTCAATAATTTATCGTTTGCTTTAATTTTATAATTACATGTAGCTGATATAATATTCAATTTAATAATTGACCTGTGTGGTGACCTAGTATGACAAAATTGTCCCACTGTAGTCCATGCATTTGTAAGAGGTTACTAAAATGGGTACCCAGCGTCTAGGGGTATAACCAGGTGCCCTGCCCCTGGGGATTATATCAAGGAACCTCAGGGACTTGCCTTCTGTAGGTAAGTTCAGGCATCATGACCCCGAGCCACCCTAGTGATCTTTTCTTTCCTGTGGGGTTTACTGTCTTTGGTAAACACGGGTGCGCAACCCCCGGGGTACCCTAGCGATCCTTCTCTTTTTTTCGACCCTCCTCCTTGTCAACCAATTTCTCTTTATTTTTCAATTTTTTCACGTCTAGACCGCAGTTAAATCTTGTCTGGTGCAGCATAGCCACATCTAGCTCTTGCACCAATAACCACGTTCACATTCAATTTAATAATTTATCGTTTGCCTTAATTTTATTTACATTTAGCTTAAATGTATTCAATTTGACAACAAAATTTATCATTTGGTTTAATTTTAATTACATGTAGTTTAATTGATAAACAAAATGCTTAATTGAACTAAAAATTTGCATGTATTTATTTTAGATTATATATTTAATAAACGTCACGTAATAAAATAAATTAATTATTGAATGAATTTAATTTGACTCAACGTTTCCTTTTGCTCTTAAAATTTAAGGAGAGAAAATTATATTATGCAAAGTGTGAAGTTCGAAAGAAAACCAAGATTAAAAAAATCGTTTTTACCGATGTTATTTCAAGTCTTATCGTTAATTTTAATAATTTGGTGGAAAATATGTCGACAGAAGAAAAGTTTACAATTAAAAAATAGAGTAAGTTATTTAGCTAATAAAGTATATGTTTCTCTTTTCTTTGTTTCAACTTTTTAATATTTTTTTTCCTTACAGTAGTTATTTAATAATGCATTTGTAGAAGTGTGGATAATATGCTTTAAAACTATCTCAGAAGCATGATCATTGATCAAGGTTTATCATATAAAAAAAATTCATTTGATTTTATTAAGCTAATCGATATTTCTGAGGTAATTTGACATTAATTATTTTGTGTAAGGAACATATTTTCATAATCTTTTGAAAGAAGTTTCTGAACTGTTACATAGTTGTAGAATACTGAGGAGGGAGGAGGAGAGAGAGCTTTTTTATAAATAAATTTGACTGAAAAAGATCCACAGTTTTCCCCCACTTATACTTCATTTCTGCTTGAATTTCTGAAAAAAAAAGAGAAGTTACCCATAAAGTTTAAGTAAGTTTAATTTCAAGGAACAATTATGATTAATAGAATACGTAGTTCAATCGCAATATGTCTGCTTAGTAGAAATAAAATTTAAGTATACAGTTCATTTAGTTTAGTTTTAACATGATAAAATAATATTCAAATTTTGTTATACAAAATTTATACTAATTAAATGTATTTATGTAAGCTGTTAAATAATAATCATTATATTGATTGCTTTTATAAATTAAATTTGAATATCTTCGAAAATAATAAATGGCAACATTTCAGAGTGCTATCTCTGATAAATGCCTGGAAACTCTCCTCGTTCTTTTTATTGTTTTACATTTTTATTTGCTATAATGTTTCCTCTATTGTTTATTTCTTGTTATGTTTTACTGTTATTATTTTTCCTTATAAAAATAAATAAAATTTACATCTTTAATCTTAAGCGCTTTTAATACTAGGAGAAAAGTAACTTTAGATTCATACGCACACATCCCTTTCAAAAAAAAAAAAAAAGGAGAGACATAACTCAAATAATAGACAAAATAAATCTTTGGCTCATTCAACTTTACAATTGTGAAACTCCATGATGTTCCCCCTTTACCCCAATTGACCCTTGTACATCGAGGATCGTTTATCGTTCGAGTTGGATATTCCAGCCAACACAACGTGCCAAATACCTTGAAATATTCAGCGCCATCTATGGGTGCTATTCAGAATTTTTTTATTCATCGATAACGCTCTTAAGTGAAGTCGTACGGAGTTATGATACAATAAGCAGGATAGCATCCAGTGCAAAATGCAATCGATGGTATTGATCATTGACTGCTTTCTAATACTTTCTTAGAGAATTGTATAGGAAGTCCGCGCTAACGCTCATCAACTCTTACGCTCCAAATGTATGAGACAAGTAACAGGTCAATTGAAAAGTTCCCGGCCTACCATAGTTAAACACATTTTTTTGGCAAAATTAGTTTTTTTTATTCAACATAATTCCCTTCAAGGGTGATACACTGATTATAGCGACTCTCCAAATTTCGATATCATTTTTGTAGTACGATTTGTCCTTTGCTTCAAAATAGGCCTCAGTTTCGGCGATCACCTCTTCATTCGACGAAAATTTCTTCCCAGCGAGCATTCTTTTGAGATCTGAGAACAGGAAATAGTCGCTGGAGAATATGGTGGATGAGGAAGCAATTCGAAGCCCAATTCATGGATTTTTGCCATCGTTTTCACTGACTTGTAACATTGTCTTGGTGAAGCAGCACTTTCTTTTTCTTCAAATGCGGCCGTTTTTCGGCGATTTCGTCCTTCGAACGGTCCAATAACCCTATGTAATAGTCGCTGTTGATGGTCCTTCCTTTTTCAAGGTAGTCAGTGAAAATTATTCCATGCGCATCCCAAAATACAGACGCCATAACCTTGCCAGCCGACTGTTGCGTTTTCCCACGCTTTGGATCGGTTTCATCGTGTGCAGTCCACTCGGATGACTGTCGATTGGACTTCGGAGTGAAATGATGGAGCCATGTTTCATCCATTGTCACATATCGACGCAAAAACTCGGGTTTATTACGCTTGATCATCTTCAAACACGCTCCGAATCATCAACTCGTCGTTGTTTTTGGTCAAAAGTGAGCTCGCGCGTCACCCACTTTGCACAGAGCTTTCTCATACCCAAATATCCGTGAATGATATGATGTACACGTTCAGTTGATATCTTTAGAGTGTCTGCTATTTCATTCAATTTAAATTTACGGTCATTCAAAATCATTTTGAGGATTTTTTTAATGTTTTCGTCGGTAACAACCTCTTTTGGGCGTCCACTGTGTTCACCGTCTTCGGTGCTCATTTCACTACGTCTAAACTCAGCATACCAATCCTCGATGGTTGATTTTCCTGGAGCAGTGTCCGGAAACTCGGCATCAAGCCAAGTTTTTGCTTCAACTGTATTTTTTCCCTTCAAAAAGCAATATTTTATTAACACGCGAACTTCCTTTTTATCCGTTTTTTTTCACAGTAACAAAAGTTGCTTCACTCAAAATGCTATAGTTCCCAAACTAATCATCCGACAGCTGTCAAATTTATTCACACATCTTTTGAGGGTTAGGGCTAACTAAAAAACATATGGATTTAATTCTAGTAGCGCCATCTATGTGACAGGCCGGGAACTTTTCAATTGACCTGTTATGATAGGGGGAAAAAACCTCAATTAGATGAGACAAAGACTAATTTCTGACTAGTGGAACGGAAGCAACGAGAAAGAAAATTTTTAAAAAAATTTAAAATGTTCGGTACAAGGTTTCGCAAAGAACAGATTTAGCCATCCAAGTTGCGCTTTTTTTTTTATAGTTATTATTAAATTACTCAATTAAATATAAGAATTAAAATAAAGGATGCAATATCGAGAAATTGACAATTGTAAACTTTTCAGATATTAAAATTAAAGGAAACGATAAATTATGAAATTGAATATGTTTAAGGTGAATGTAATTAAAATTAAAGCAATCGATAAAAATTATTATTTTGAATATTATATTAGTTACATGTAATTAAAATTAAAGCAAGCGATAAATTATTAAATTGAATAATATATCAACTAAATGTATCTAAAAAAGAAGCAAACGATAAAAAAAATTTAAAAATCATCTGGTACGCCAAAAGTGATCTACCTAAAACAATAGCCCCTTAGGTAGATAATAATAGTAAATCAATACTAAAATCCTTTGACTGCAAAACATTCCAAGAAGGAAATTAAACTAAAAAGACATAGTTTGAAATTCTTGAGATAAAAAAAAAGTAGTTTGAAATTCTCGAGGCAAAAAAAAAATAAATAAATAAATAAATAAAGAGCAGTCTCACAGCTTAAAATTCTGAATAATGTTATTTATTTTCAGTCATATCTTGATTCCAGTTTACATATGATTTTAGGTAATACATTAATCGATAAGTAAGTGAAAGACTTAATTTTTATATTTGTTTCGCTTCAATTCAATAAAAAAAAATTGGGGGAAATTTATTATAACATATTTTTGAAAATTTGGTTCATTAGTGGTGAAAGCAGGTATCAGACATATATTGCATATATTTTATTTCAATGCAATTAAAAATTGAGGAGAAATTTATTATGACGCATTTTTGAAAATTAAGTTTGTTTTGAAAGCAGACATCAAAAATATATGCAAAAGCAAGATAAATTTTTGAAAAGTGATGAGGTATAGGGTAGAGAAAACACGAGCCCCTTGAGTGGCTAACAAAAAAAAAAACCCACAATGAAAATATTAATACTTCAAAAGAGCATGAAGAGTAAGTGCTGGTGATACCACTAACTGTGTGCATTCAGACACATTAAAAAAATATTTTTTTCATTTTTATTTTATTTGTATATTTAATTCGGCATTTTACATTAAGGAGAGACCATTTGGTTGTTTTGTATGCAAAATTAAGTTTTGATTGTGGATAAGTGAGAAGGGTTTGAGCTCATATTATTGAATTTTCATGCTTGTGGTAAAAGCATTTCTGGAAAGCTTGATGGCTTAGGTTTGAGTTGAATCTATTTCAAAGTCATTGCGAATTATACTATTTTCGATATACCAAGGTGCATTAGTCATGATCCTGAGGAGTTTATTTTGCATTACTTGAACAGTGTTTCATGTGGGTTCGGTTGGGAGTTACATATACAGGAGCGGCATAAGTTATCACTGGGCAGAGGACTTGTTTACAAGAGAGCATTTTTTTATTGAGTGAGAGAGGAATTTTTGCCTGTGAGTAAAACGCAAAGGTGGGTTTCATTCTAAATCGGTAAATACTTGATATGCTGTTTATAAGTCAATGTATAATCTAAACCTAAGCCCTAATAAGGAACCGCATGAAACCAATGGATGTCATCATCAAAAGAAGTAAGATTTAGAGTGAGGTCATTCGGACTAAATTTTCTAAAAATTATTGCATTTGTTTTGTCGACATTTATTATTACCCTCCAGTCAGTAAATTAATTTATATTTGAATAATTTTTATTGCCAAACACGACCATTCTATTTTCTTTCTGCGATCAAATTGTCTTAATCCCAGATTTACAGTTTATTTTAATTCTAACTCTTATTTGATATTCTATAAAATAAAAGTATTTGAATTTTCTAAAAAAAATTCATGGTCATGATGAGGAAATAAGGGAGTCTGTCGCTATGAAGTTAACTGAAATTTGTCTCAGGTAATAACTAACTAACAATGTATATACTCCTTATTATTCCTTTTTTAAAAATCTTGTTGTGAAAAATATTCTAAAAAGCAATATCACTTGTTAGCTATGAAAATAATATTTTATCATATCTTAAACGTATGAAATTATTTTCATGTATAACTTCTTAATATTTGCTTTGTACTGTTTTAAGCGTTTTTAGACTATTTATTTTGTCTCATTCATTCTGTTTCGTTTTGTCTCTTTTAACTTTTAATTTTAATCCCTTGAATTACTGCATCTTTTTATTGAGATACAGGTGCAGGACAAAATAATAGGAACACCCATTTAAAAATGAGTCGTCTTTCGTCCGTCCAATAAACGGCCGCCACGTTTGCAACAGTGTGCCACCTAGTGACGGCGAAAGGGAAGGTATCAGTCAAGCATTTGGCATTGTGAGAGTTGCATGAGAAAATTTCGTTCCTTGCAAAGCGCGACTATGTCCGACCTCTCCGACGTGAAAAGAGGCAAGATAATTGGATCTCGCCTCGCTGGAGCGCTCGTGTCCAGAACATCCAACCTTGTTGGTGTTTCAAGGACCTCTGTATCAAAGGTTATGACAGTCTATACAAACCTAGGTAAGATGTCTTCTGCGAAACACAACAGTTGGCGAAAGGGGAAATTGAAGGACCGTAATAGACGGTTGTTGAAGAGGATAGTCGTCCGAAAACGCAAGGCTACACTGCCGCAGATAATGTCCGAGTTGAATAACACACCATCAGAACCCCGTATCCATGAACACTATTCAACAGGAGTTGCATGCTGCGAACATTCATGGCAGAGTATCTATTCAAAAACCATTAATTTCTGCGTGGAATGCTATGAAGAGGCTACAGTGGTGTCGAGACCTATAAACTGGACACAACTGAAATGGTAACAAGTCATCTGGTCTGATGAATCCTCATTTACATTATTCCAGAACACCGGACGTGGCGAACACTGGCAAAAGCATTTCATATTGACTGCCTGGTTCCAACCGTGATGCATGGAAGAGGTTCTGTGATGGTGTGGGGCTCAATACCATCACAGAATCCCTAGAGGCCCCCTTCCCGTGGAAAGGGGCCTCTCGTTGTCTTGAGGGGGATGATCACAGGCGACTATTATCGAAGCATTCTCGCAGATCATCTTCACCCAATGCTTCAGACTCTTTTCGGGAAAACGTCCTGTGGTCCAAGATGACAACGCCCCTGTTCACACGCCTCGCTGTATTCAAACATTCTTACATGAGCATGATGTTAAAGTGAAACATCTAACGTGATGTCCCCAGTCACCTGATTTGAATATTAAGTGTTTGTGGTGTTTTTTAGAGAACAAAGTCCGTGCTCTTTTCTTCCTCCACGCACACTATTTGAAATCGAAACGGCCATGCTCTAGGAATGGGTATGAATTCGGAGGAACTTTGTTCAAGACCTTTATTTGTCAATCCCAAGTCGAATGTAAGCTATCATTAAGGCCAAAGGTGACCCAACACCTTACTAAAAATTTTTTTTCATTTTTTCACAGGTGTTCCTATTATTTTGTTCTATACCTGTATATGTGATAACAGGCAATTTTTTTTTTATGTTTTCAGTACTTTCTTATGGCATAAATATGTTTTCATTGGTAACTTTAAGATGCGATGCGTATTAATTTTCACATTTCAAAAGTTGTTTATCTCTAAAAATTAACCGTTTAATTTATCAAAAATAATATATATTTTAACATTGAATCTTACTTGCCTTATTAAATTTATTTGTATAAAAGGACTGAATATACAGTGGATAAAAAAAGTATTGGCAATTGCCTATAAATGATCATATTTGCTAACAAAATATGTTTACAAATTTTATTTTAACATAGCTATTACAGAAGGAGAAAAGACAAACAAATATAACGAAATTTTCATTTAAATATTTTTTTAGATAAAATCTACGAGAAAATCCAAAATTAACATGACAAAAAAAGTATTGGCAAAATTATGAAAATGACAAATTTATGAGCGAAAACAAAATCAGTATATGTTTAGTACTTTGTATGCATACCTTTTGCTTCTATAACAGCTTGTAATCTATTTCTGATAGAGGAAACTAAGGTCTTTGTTGTACTATTGGGAATTTTGTGCCACTCTTGCAAGAGTGAACGTTTGAGGTCGTCTTTACTTGCAATTTTATGTTTCCTGATTTCTAGATCCAGCAGGTGCCATAAATTTTCGATTGGATTGATGTCAGGCGATTGAGGTGGGGGTTTTAACTGGCGAGGAGCATTGTAGAGTAGCCATTCACGGATGAGATTGGCTGTATGCTTGGGGTCATTGTCTTGTTGAAAAACGAATGATGTTCCCAAGCCAAGATTTTTAGCACTGATTTTTAAGTTATGGCGCAAAATGTCAATGTATGTACGTGTTGTCATAATACCATCAATAAAATACAGGTTGGCAACTCCATTGGCTACCATACAGCCCCAAACTAAGATGCTGCCTCCACCATGTTTTACAGTAGCAGTTAAATGTTGCTCTTCCAATTCAGTATTTGGCCTCCTCCTCACATATCGTCGTCCATCACTGCCGAAAATGTTAAACTTTGATTCGTCGGAAAAAATAACTGTGTTCCAAAACTCTTCAGATAAATCAACGTGAGATTTTGCAAAATCTAACCTCTTTCTCCTGTTTATTTCTGAGATGAATGGTTTCTTTCTAGCTGCCCTTCCATAATAACTTTTCTCGTGTAAAACATTCCGTTCAGTCTGTATGGTGAAAGTCTTTTGCGAAGTGAAAGCAACATCTCTAGCTGGGGTGTACTTATTTTAGGGTTTTTCTTAACCTTGTGAGTAATGACACGTTTTTCTCTTGCAGAAAATATTCGAGGTCGCCCACTTCTAGTCTTATTTACCGTTGATCCTGTTTCCTTGAACTTTTTTACAACACTTCTGACAGTAAGTAAACTTATATTCAACTGCACTCCTATAGTACGATAAGTTAAACCTTCATTTCTGAGCCTAATAATCGTGTTTTTAACTCTAACGTCCAACTCCTTCGATTTCGAAGTCATTTTACTGCAGTAATCGCAAAATAATGCATCGGCACTGTTGGAGTAGCTCTGCAGACTTTATACCGGTAGAGTTTCTCATCAGTCGAAATACATGACCTCAATGTAACAAAATTTGCATAGTAGTTAAAACTTTGCCAATACTTTTTTGACATGCAAATTTACGATTTTGATTGAAAAAATCGTAGAAAATGTAAATTAAAATAAAAGTTTTACTATTTTTATATATTTAAGATCTTTTGTATTTAATTACGTTAGCTAAAATTGCATAACATTTTATTTATTTGTTAATATGAATAATTTAAGGCAATTGCCAATACTTTTTTTACTCACTGTACATCTGTAAGGAACTATACTGATATGACTGAGCTCCTTAATTATCTTTTCCTTAAAATTTATGAGGCATCGCCCTGATTTATATTAAAATCCTTCCAGTATAATTTGTTTTTGTAGTCATTTTAATTGCTTTGATGTTTTCTAAAATGACATTTCCATACTTTGGAATTTTTATCTAAAACAACTTAGTCATATTGTTACTTTTATTTTACATTTTTTTTTCAAAAAAGAACTCTTGTAATAGTTATCCTCAATTGAGTAATTAATTTTAAATGTGGTAATATAAACAGCTATTTGTATCAAATAATCTGAAAGCACAGAAATGAATCTGTATATAAAATTGCTAACTTCAAATGAAACGCAGAAACACAATCATAGAGTATGCATTCCTAAAAATGCGTATTTTATTATTACAATAATTCGATACTTCGATTCTAATCCGCATTTTTAATTTGATGATATTTATAACAGCATTTCATTTTAATTTCCGGTTGAAGAGCCGTACTTCCTTTCTAAATCTTCAACTATTTTCGAACCAAATGACAACTGTGATAAAAAAAAAATATATAGACAGACATTTTATTGAAAAAATACTTGACCTTGATTGTCTGTCCAAGAATCGATCTACATTACGAATCTCTGTTGTTCCTCCAACAACCATTCTACGTTCTCCATGATGATGCAATTTCCATTTTGTTCGTGATACTCATACTAGAAAATAAAAAAATGTATTTCAATAACAAGAATGATTATTTTCGTATTTATGTCTGTGAATATCTAAACATTGTACTGATTTCCGCATAAGCAGATTTTATTGTTGTGTTTTAAATTCTATATAATCATAGTTTATCCTCTATTGAGGTTAACGTGAAGGAGAAAATTATGTGTATGGAATGAAATAGAGAGCCATGTGGGTGAGTGATAGTGGAGTTAAATGGCCCAAGAGCCAAATGGGGCTATGTTGCATCATACAATGCATAACTGTGATCTAGACGTTTGAAAAAATAGTATAAAAATATGAAGGAAAAAAAAAGGGGGGGGGTCATTTTTTAAGGAACGCAACCCCCTTTTCATCTATATATATTGAACCAAAGGCACTCTTTCAGACTCAGCAAGAAATTTTATTTTATTTTATCAGAAATCGATTTAGTTGAAATCCTTTTTTTCTTTTTCCTCTTAGTGATGAAAAAAAATTAAACATGAGAAAAATAAAATTCTTTTGTTTAAAATTTAGGATATCTATAATGGAGCATAATAAAAGAATAATCCCGAAATATTTCAATTTCGAGAAAAAATCTTGGAGGGTTCATATGTACTTTTGAATTCCCTCCCTCCTTTCCGGGTTCGCCTCTGACTGGAACAATCCTACAAGAAGTTTAGTTTTTATTAACTTCGCACTAGAAGCAATACGAGGGCTTTGGCGACGGACCTCGTAATTTTGAACCACGGTTAAGTGACGAGGACGACACCTGAGCTAGCACCCCCTTTCTTAACTTCCACACCTCGCCAACGGGAGGACTTTGAGCCCCGACAGATTTAACGTGCATCAGCCCCGGCTACACAGCGGGTCTTTAGCGGCAAAGGCTCGAACCCGCGACTGAACGAAAACCGCCGGTCACGAATCCGAAGCCATGACCACTAGACTACCACGGTCAATCCTACAAGAAAACAAGACTGGAAACAATCAGGCTTAAATTGTTTCCAGTCAATATTGTTATCGGAAGCAATGCGACTGAAAACGAAAAAAAAAAAAAAGACATTTACTTGTGGCTGCTGTATCTTTTCTTTCGTATGTCGGAGCCAATTGTAGTAGTTAGGAGCAGGTGCCTTCGGTTGGTATTCTCCCTGTTGTCCGGAAGACAGTAAACTGCTTAAGAAGTTTATGTACTCAATGGAATTTCTGTTCGGAGGAAAAAAAACTTTCATTAAATGTACAGTCAAAAAAAAGAGGGGGAGGAGGACGAGGGTGCTTACGAAAAATATTGATTTTTGCCATTTGAGTTACATTGAAGCTGAACTTCTGATTAGTCACATATTACATTAGAAGGAATAATATCTCTGTTCTTGTTTTGTATCATACACGAAGTTTTTTCGATGAAGAATTTTCCTATAAAACAGTGGCCATCATTAGATCACATTTCAGCCCGACGAGTTAATGTATTTTCACGAATATTAACTAAAGTAACTTGCTTTGTAAATAAATTTATAACAGAGATAAGTGTCGAATAATTTTATTCAACAATTAGTTCTAGAATCGATGAAGGAATTTAGAAGGATTTTCAAATATAACTGATTCTTCTTTAATCTGATAAATTACTCTAATCAATAAAAGGCTCAAATTATTTAATGGACAGTTGAATTTTCAAGTAAAATATTATTGTGTTATATCACATCGAAGTACAAAGTTTAGTAGAACACTAATTATTCTTCAATGAATACAAACATTCTCAAGTGCAAACGTGGTGCCAATTTCAACAACAAAAAAGAATTAAACAAATAATTATGCAATGAAAATAAAATTATTTAATTGAATATTTTTTTTAAAAAAAAAATTAAAGCAGGCAATAAATTATTAAAGTAGACAACAACATTCTTTTCAGATATTAAAATTGAAGCAAAAGATAAATTTTTAAATTAAATATATCTTAAACTAAATATAATTATTGTTGCTAAAAAAGATAAAAATAGAAAAAATTTTCTGTGAAATGCGTTGCAGAAAACAGATTTCGCCACCTGGTGCTAGAGCAATACGAAATTTCTCTCCAAAAAGTATTCTCGATAAAGGAAGATTTTCTAAATTGATATTTGCACAAATTAAGTGTACTTCCAAGCCCCATGCTGCGTAGAAGCAATTACGATCAAGAAAGAAAGTATATTTTTTAAACTCCTAATGTATTTTTCATTTTTTCAAGAATATTCTCAAGTGCAAAAAACGATGCTAATGTTAAAAATTAAATAAAAGATGAATATGCCATAAAAATCAATCATTAATATTCTGTTCAGTAATTAAAATAAAAGTAAACGATATAGTATGAAATGAAACATATTTTTGTAATGTAAACATGTCTTGAGTGAACTAAATCTAATTATTATAATTATAATCTTAATATTAAATTTAACATCATCCCATCTTTTGATTATGCATTATAAACAAAAAGTTACTCAAAAATATATAATCAGTATTTTATAATAAATAGTATACATATAAATAATACGAAATACAAAGAAACAAAAATAAGAGCAAGTAAATCATTCCTTTATTATTGTTCACTAACGTCGCACTGAGAAAGAACGCGAGAGCTATCGGCGACGAATCTCATCATTTTGAACTTCGGTCTAGTGACAAGGTCGATTCTTGAGCTGGCACCTCCTTCTCCAAGCTTCCTCACCACGCTAAAGAGAGAACCTGGAACCTCAACAAGATTAACATGCGTCAGCCCCGTTATGTGGCAGGACTTAGTGGCATTAGGGCTCAAACCCACAAATCGACGGAAACTACGCTTTCCGCGATCAAGACCACTAGGTTACCGTGGCCACATTAGTAGTCCCAAAGCTGATTTTTTACAAATGTAAATCTTCAGTCTTTGGTAAGCACAAGTGACGAACCCCCCGGGTAACCCTAGCTATCCTTCTTTTTTTTTTTTTCCGACTCTCTTATCAATCTTTTTATCTTTCCATTTTTTTCTAATGTCTAGACCAGTTGCATCTTGTTTGGCGCAGCACAGCCACATCTGGCTCTATCGCCATTAAACTTCCCCATCACTTATTCATTCCCTTGACAGTACCATATTTAACAATTTAACCAATCTAGGTCATGGAGTAGATTAGCTGCACAAATTTTTTTTACCGTTGTTGTTATAAACAGTTCTCCGTCTTGCGTCAGACCTACGAAGAACCATCACGAGTGCTTCAGTAGATAAACTTCTGACAATTTCTAGATGCACTGTTCTATAAATAGCGCAGATGAAGAACTGTACCCATACTTTCTAATCTCACCTACAGAATAATAATCCGACTGAATCCACTCCTGTGATTTGGAAAACAGCAGTATCTCGAACTCGATTCTCAAGTAAAGTTCCGAAATCAAATTCTAACTTCTTTGAAGCAAATCATTTACACGTAACACACTTTGATATGACGAATGACACTTTTCGTTTGGCACATTTTCATGTGATACCTTTTAGCATGATTTTCCTCCCGTAATAAATTTTGTAAAATTTGCAGACGACATTTAAAGTTGTTGTTATGATAGTAGTCTATGAGTTTCAATATAGCTTCATGACTTGAGGGTAAGAACATAGATTTTCGGAAATCTTCATCTTCAAATAAAGTTCATTATTAAAATATTTTAAAATTACTAGTTATGTTCATCACTCTTTAAAGAAATTTCTAGCTAAAATCAACTGAGTAAAATTATAAAAAGCTTTGGACAGGAAACACAAGAGTCTTCGTTGTAAGTTAAGGTAGTGTCGAGAAATCTTTTGAAAATCGGATTAATTTTCAAATTATATTTTTATAATTAATCTTCGTGATATGGTCGTTACTTGCAATATGAAAAAAGAGGCAAACATAAAATAGTATCCTAAGTTGGAATAATTTTTTTCCTTCTGAAAACTCGCATTGTATTAGGATTAGCAATAATTTTATAAGGTGAAAATTGAATTTCTCATCATTTTTAGATACTTTCAAATATATTCATGCCTTAAAGAATTGCCGCACTTAATAAAAAAGCTGTTTGTTTATTGAGACATGATTTAGAATAGTTATGATCGTAAAAAAGTTTTGCTATGTATGGATGAAAAAGTTTGAGAAAGATATAAATTATCTTTTTAATATTAGTTCAATGTTTTTTTTTTTTTTTTAATTTATGACTTTTATCGGATACTTTCAGGATTTTCTTAATCAACAGCAGACATTAATTTTTTTTGACAAGAAATGAGCACAAATTATATATGATAGCAATAGCCTTTACCGTCAAAAAATATTAGATGTTTTAAGATCATATCATTGAGGAAAACCGATTGATTCAACCATGATTGATGACGCACTTCGACAGGTGTTCTACGATGATTGTTTCCAAAACGGTTCATGTCTGAAATATGCGACCAGAGGACAAACACCTCGCTATAGTCATCAATATGGGAGGTATGCAAACAATATGACATAAGAAAAATTCAACGCTCTCTCTGTAGTATAAATTACCTAAATAGGTCTGAATTGGATTCGAGTCCAGAACTTTATTCCTGCCTCTTCTAGGATCCTTCTAAACGCTCTTTAGATTACGAATGGCTGATTCCGACATCTCACATTGATTCATTCTCACTCTCACTAGTTCTACCACCAACTTTTTAACTCTTTCATAATGCATTTCTCCACTATTTATAAATGTAATTTATACAATCTATTTACTACGCTTTATACCTTCATTCTAATCTGCATGAGTCACGTTTCACTTATTGGGCGAAATTTAACTTTAAAAAAATTCAAAAAAGAAAAATATCTGAAATTAGCTGAAAGGAAAATCGCGACCGAGTTCAATGTTTCAAAAGGAAATCGATATTCTCTGCAATTATATGGCCATTCATAGTGACGTAAAAACAATGCATCAAAAAATTTAGCTTCTTGAAGCATCTGTTACACAAAATAGTAACAAATGCGCAGTTAAAAAGATTTCTTGACCTTTGGAATTAATAATTGAAGAAGTTTAACGTTATCATTTATTTTAGTTTCAAAAATAGAAATTATGAGGTTCTATTCTACCTGGTTCCTTTGTGCAGTGTAACTGCATTTGTCGGTTCTGCTGAATTGATTTATTTTTATATTGCAAAACAATGACATCGCCGTTAGAGAATATTTAGGATCAATACCGTATAGATATTTCAAAATAAGAGAAAGAGGTATTTTTGAGAACTTTCTAAGCGGTATTTATTATTTTTTCGATTTCATTGCTTTCGTAAATGTTTTCTTATTCAAAGAATTCTCAATTAGTGTAGCATTCGGATTCTGATTGACAACCACAGGTGGTGTGGTGTGTCATCAGCACGTGCACACCTACAGTTTCCCACACTTTTCCGTTTATACAATTTCCGTGTCTTTCTAATGTTCGATTTTATTCGAAGAAGAAAAAAAAATTTTGCTTCTTAATTGTTGGTTGCAATTCGTTACTAGGATTGGCGTTACCCTTTGTGGTAACTAAGATTGACATCCCTTCTCTATTTTTTTCAATCCCGAATCATATAGCACGGAATTTTAGCAAATGGTCTCAATCCATGTGATCGTATGATAGATGTAATCACTTGTTTTCCACTTAAATCTCAATTGATAGTAATCTCGTATTTGTTGAACTATTTGTTAATTTCGCATACAATTTGAGTTTTAATAATTAGATAAAGGTGTTCTAACATGAAGATTTACTCGAATTTTTTTTTTAAACAAAACAAGAACTTATTTTTATTTTTTTCTTGTATAATGTAGTCCTTGTTAAATTGAATGCAATTTTCTTACTTCTGTTTGTCAATATTGTAAATAAATATGTGCAAGATAGTTTATGTAAAAAGCAAAAGTTGGAAATGATTAGACGTAAAAGATGATTTGTCACAAACAGGTGATTGCATCTGTCATGTGACTGTGAAATTACAAAAGAATCGAGCCCATTTTTTTGAATTCCAATCAGAGTACTATATAACAATAGTATTCGAAAATAATAAACATTTGCGAAAATAGGGGGAAACCTCCAGGCACTTTTCCTGACTGTAATATAATCGTCATTAGTCCTTTTCAGTTCTAAAGTGAAGAAGACACACTGAAATTATCAAAAACAGATTTAAAAAAATAGAAGGGCTTATACGTAAGTACCATAAAAATATCGTTTAATTTTTCCTTATTTGCGATACTTGAGGTAGTACCTCTCTCTTTTAACTTCTACTCTACACCAGCCATGCAATTCAGTTCAGCTTGCAATAATTATTATTCTACACCAGAGTTTACAAACCTTTTTGTTTTTTCAGTAAAGGTCCGATCGTAAGATCTTAAGGCTTGGCGGGTCACGTAGCAAACATGGGCAATTCTACTCATAGAATGACAAAAAAACCCGGGTTCGTCTTTTTTTTTATTAGGAAACTATAATTTTTTTTGCAATATTTAAATACACATGCTGACGCTTAAAAAAAAAAAAAAAAAACCGAATAAAATATTTTCATTCAAAAATAAACGTTTTACAACTGGTTGA